>AWHC01002912.1:0-21876 GCA_000465285.1 Eidolon helvum
AAAATATATATTTTCAATACACATGAAACTAACATATGAAGTTTAGTTTCTTAATATTTCTAAGTGATAGGTTAAGTATTAATAGGAGATGCTTCAAAATAGAAAATCTTTAAAAAATAAAACATTCATACTCTTAAGTAGGGGGGGGGGGTTTCTCTTATATCATTTTAAGAGCCAGTATGACAAAATAAAACATTGTGTTTTTCTCTTATATCATTTTAAGAGCTAGTATGACAAAATAAAACATTGTGTTCAGAAATGTTATTCTGGAATTTTAAAAAGGTGGAGACTAGAAAGATGCACATTTATTTAGGGAATCATTTAATCAGTTTTGATCATGGGATTAAGATATAAAACCCCCAGGGAAAATTAGCAAAAAAAGTGAAATGTCTTCTCCATAGCCTCAAAGGGTCCATTTTTATCTGTATTATCCTAGAGCCAGAGAAAAATAGTGCCATCTGAATGATGTTGGTCATCGAAACAAAGACAATATGCAAAGAAAATGAAATCAGATTGTTCTCTGAATTGTCTTCTAATTAACCTTGGCCCATTTAAGTTGAAAACTCAGAACTGGCCACAGGTTTCATGGAAAGGCCTGGGTAGTGCTAAATAAATTGGAAGTTTTCTATATTTTTTATACAGAATCTGTTAATTATACAGTACCAGTTAAAAGACGTCATAAAAATCACTGTGCTGAATTATAACAAATTAATGGCTTTAAAGGAGAAAATATGCTAGAATTAAGAAGGGCAAGAATGGAACAATCTTGTCATTAGATGAACATTGTGTAAGTGTGACATAAATTTTAATCATTTGAAGTTTCAACTTTGCAAAAGTAAATAAAACATAACTCTAATAATAAATGAACATTTTGGAATTTCGATATCCCCATACTAGAATTTAATTTGTAAAAGTTTAAATTTTTTTCACTTATATCCTTTAAATATTTATTTCTCAGTTTTATACCAGCAATTTGTCAATGTTCCATAACTTACTAATTTTCTGAAATTGCCCTTTGTTTTATTTTTACTTTAAGAAGGTAAATCTGAATTCTTTTATTTAAAAAAGTTTGTCATAGATACTAAATAAGAAATATTGTTAACAATCATATATTTTATGCATTAAGTTTACATTAAAGAAAATAATATAGAGAGGAATTTTTAATGTTTTCCTTTTTATCCTAAATGTTGGAATGTAACTGAGACACACTGAAAAAATGTATATACATCAAAATATTTTCATGGCCAGTCATTACATAACTAACATTAAGATATTAAAATTAAAAAATTGTCATCTCGTGATGGCCGGATTTATACCGCACAATCATTTGACTTCAAGATGAAATTTTTGATTTCTCAGTAAAAATATTAGGCACAATTGATTCTAAACAATAAACACTAATAGTGGCAAAGAAATAATAGCAGATCAGCATATAACTACATATTTCTATTTTGTATGTTTAAATTCTAATTCATAGCATTCACTTTCTTTGTAGAAAGTTTGTTGCTCAGGTTTGTTCTGTTTTTGAGCCCTTTTCACAGTGTGAATAATTGTTCTGGAGAATTTGGTTTGCCATTACTGTAAGCAGTGGATGTGATTGACCAAACATGAAGACAAAATGTAAATCAAAGTGACTATTGAAATGGACAACTGATATGTAGACAAGAAAAGGGAAGCGTCTTTACTCAGAAAGCAAACACCAATGTTTCATTAGCTTGAAAGCTTTAGCTCTTTAAAACTCTTTAGTCAAATTAGCTTAGTTAGAAGAAAGCATCTTCGGCACAGCTTCTTTCAGATATTCCTCTATTTAGAGCAATATTTCCAAATAATGATCTTGTGTATCAATTCATCCATTTGGAATATTAGTTGGTCAATGATTTCAGTACCTGTTATAATATCCTTTGCTTTGCTCCTTTCCTCCTCCAAAATACTCTTACTAAATTATATGAAATTGACTAATTATGATCAGTTTTGATAAATATTACCAGTTTTGCTTTTCTTAGGGATATTTGAATTTTCAGAAATAAAAACTTACACACTAATAGTAATTTGTTGATGCTATTCTAGTGGATTCTTTTTTTTTTGTAATAATATTCTTAGCATTACAGTGAGATGAAGATATGCATTTGGAACGGTTTACGAAGAAATGGTAATAGATTAGCCTTGGGTATGTTTTATTTTCTACTCTTTAGGTCCTCACTTACGTGACTGAATACATGGCTGAGAAGAGTTAGGAGTCAAGTTGTAAAGATAACAGGCCTCTGCTTCAATTAAAGACCTTGGCCTTGTAAGACATCTACAGCAACAAATCTGATGAACTTAGACACTAATCGGGCCATAGATATAAATTAGAATGCTTGGCTAAGGAATAAATCTTACAGTGTCTGCCATACATAGTGTATATTCAGTACATATTTATTAAACAATTGCATACATGAATAAAGAAATAAAATAATACAGACTAGTGACTTCCTGATTTCAAAATACTTCTGAACTGTTATCATTGCTAATAACTGGAAACTCGGCACAGATGTCATTCAGAATTCACATTAAATTTTAGATTTCTAAAGTGAAGAGAAGCAGAAAAGATGTGCTGGGTGGTGTGGTGGGTAAAGCTTGGATGGAGGCTGGGCTAGGGGCAAGTGTACTTGCTATGTGAAATGTGAACTTGGCTGTTTTGCCATCCATTCATCTGCGACTTGTCTCTCTTCTACTTGTCGTTAGATCTCACCTGCATTGCTATTTAGACAGTATCTAATTGTTGGATACTCGCTTCCAATTCAAGGAAACATGTGACTCATTTAGGGAGGTGTTGTTCTTCAGAGGAAGAGAGGTCCTCAAACCTTAGCAGACAAAATGATTGACAGTACCATTCCTGCAGTGATATCTGCATATAAGGGGAAAATAAGTTATGTGCACTGGTTTAGAAACACCAATTTAAATACCAATTCAAAGTACAATTTATGATACCTGTTTCCATGAGAAAACGTGGTCTGAGGTTCAATTAGTGTCAAGGTATTTTTGGAACCTGACGCATTGGTGAGATGAAGATAATGATTTAGAATTCAGATTCAAATAGAAATGAATTAGCACAAATATCTGAAACTTTTATATAGCCTAGATAAAATCACTCCATTCCCTTTATTTCATAAGTATAAATTTAAATTATAATAAACAATAATTAAACATTTTTATCAAATCAAATTTTATCTTTAATTAATTGAAGGAAGTAATTTTTTGAAAATATAGCTAAGAAAATAAAGTCCTTGGCTTTGATTTATGTAACGATAGTCTATTAGTATGATCGCCTTTAAAGATATAAAAATAACAATTAGGGTTTGCAAGTTAACCAGCATAGGAAATTTTTACATTCTCTCCAAGCTCCAAAACATTTGTAACTCCCCAATGTTCTGATTTATTAAACAGTGATTTAGGATGGTGCACTGAATACTTCAGATTTTCGCAGATTTAGAAACGTCCCCCCTCAAAAAACAAAATACAAAACTGTGGTGAAACCAGATTCCAAAGGTGAGCTCTAATCAGTGACTTCTCTAGTGGGAAACAAACACATTAATCCCTTCCTAACGCTGAAGTTGTTAGCTCTATCCTTACCAGAGTTTCATTGAAGACCCTACACTGTATTAGAAAAACAGTCTGGAAGGTCAATAAAATGACTAATTCTATAAAGCCATGTGGAAATATTTTTATTTTCACTGAATAAAGTAATAAGTCATAACATTAGGTGAATTTCAATATTATTTTATATATTACCGAATAATATTAATAGGAAGTATACTACCAATTTTTAATTTATGTTCCCTTGGTCAACAGAAACTTTCAGAATCTTTCTCCTCCAATTTGTAAATGTGTGTGTGTGCTTGGTAATATACATAGTGAAAATTTATTTTTCCTTATATTAACCTATAGAACATTTCTGATTTTTTTGACTCAAAATACCCATTTCATCCATTCAACAATCTCAAACAGAACAGAATAATTTGCATGCTTGAGATGAAAAAACTCACAAACACATATGTATGCACAAACACACACTCACACTTGTGTGCACACACATTGGATAACCTTAAAACTTAGCAAAGATGGGATGTTTTACTTTTTCTTTCTTTCTTTTTTTCTTTTTTTTAGGCAAGGCAACCCTTGGTTGACCCCATGGATTGCATGGACCTTGCCAGTTTACAATCCTTTATTTTTCAATTTTTTACGCCTATAACACCTGGTCTTCCTAGATGGTCTCTCATCTAAGTACTAACCAGGCCCCATCCTGCTTAGCTTCCTAGATCAGATGAGATCGGACTTGTTCAGGGTGGCATGGCCGTAGACTCAAAGATGGGGTGTTTTTCAATTCACTCATAGATAGATATTTTCCTGTGAAAACTTTATTCTGAAGCTTGCGCCATCATGCCTTGTTACACACTTTCTGGCTTTCTCCTTTTTAACAGAGCAAAGAGTGTAATTCTAAGACTAATGTTTACTTTTCTATACCTACATGTCAAGCGGTTTCTGAGCAGCGGTCACCACTGAAGCTGCTAGGTGGGCCTGCCACACTTCTGCACAAGGAGACGGCCACGCCAAATGGAAAAGGACAGCTTATTATTCATGGCACAGAGGACAGCACGGGCTTTATGTGTGCTTCACTTCTCCTTGTCCTCACGCCCACAGGGCAGTGTCATGAGGTGGGCCCAGGGGAATGCTGCACACACAGTGGATCCTTGCTATACCTGAAAAACACTAACTTTTAGAAAGCCCCAGTCTTATAAAGAGACTGCTAGTACATCTGCCTGTTCTTCCCTTGAGACAGTATTTCTTCATCATCCTGGAATGTGTGAGGACATGAGAAGGAGTCTCTAGCTTTATAACCTTGGAATTTAAGCAAACCTGCCCTCTACCCAGGTAGAGCTTTGCAAATGTCCTTGACTAAAGCTGTCAGTGACCTTTGCTCAAAAGATGTGCAGAAATGGCAGATCCCTGGAGAATCTACTCCCAGCCAATGCTATCTGTTTCTTATCTATAGTTCCTTTGCAGAACTATAGCATTTTGCATTTTTTCTATATGTACCACACAACCAAAAATTTATTATTTTCCTAATTATCCTCCAAGGCAGCAATTTTCCTGTGCTTTACTAGATAGAAATAACTATATTCTGGCATTTGAGGAAAAAAGGGTTTTGCAATTAAGGAGGCATAGAAAACAAAGTATTTTTTTTCTTGATTAAAACAGAACAATCTGAGTAGGGCATTTGACTTTACAAAGAGAGATAAATTTGGAACCATGCTTGCTACTGTGGAAAATACTAATAAAATAATGACTAAAGAAATATAAGTAGTTATGTAACATTAAAGGAGGAATGAGGAAAAAAACATATTGTTATGCGAAATTAACAAATAATAAATACTAAGCACGAAATCATACTTTCTTACCTCTGTAGCCCCTGAGATCAATCTCAGGTTAAGTCAAACCACTGCTGAATGTGCTTTTTGGTTAAATATTCTTCCCTATGGCCAGAAGTCTTGAGATAATGTGGCAGCCAACACAACACTGGCGTGGAAGCTGGCACTTCATGTGTTTAGCTGATAACACTCACATATCCGTTGGCAGAGTTTAGGAAAGTTCTTTGGACGAGTGAGTTCTCAAAAACATCTGGCAGAAAACCTGTTCATATCAGTGATGCTCTTGCCTTAAAGATTCTTGAGAATTTTCACAAATGCCTAACTTTGCTTACAGATAGATAGCTATATGGAAACTCAGCATTAATATTTCGTAGAAGAACAAAACGTCAGGATGTGTTCCTTGCTTCAAATCTGGCCAGGCAGTTGAGCAAAAGGTCTTAGTTAGTCCTTCTCAGTGTTGGAAACTTGTTTAGTCTCAAAGTTAGATTTTTGGCTCGATTGAGAAAAAATTTTGCTGTTCCATTAAGTGAGCAGTGGCCAGTGCAGTATTCTGGTTCTGTCAGGGGAAGGGATCATGCATGATGACCCAGCTTGTGCTTCCTTTTCTAATAGCAATGGGGTTGGAGTAGACCTCTGTCAAAGGCGTCATTCCAGGAGGACTTTGGTGCTGGTTGATGAATTGGTTCTTGTGATGAAGGTCCCAGTCTCTCTGAATGCTTGGAGCTTTATGTAAGGCCAAATGTCAAGCTAGAATAATTGTGAAGATTAGTCTTCCTGGCTCAGCCATGGCCTCCAAAGGTATAGAGATAAGAGCTCATATCTCTGCGACTTTGGAGAAACTGTTCTCTGTTTTGTCATACTTAAACTGGGGGTATAACACTCATCTTTTCAAAGTTAAGCACTGAGAAGATTGAACGAGGTCACGAATAAGAAGTATAGTTTACAAATACGTAATATGGTAATAAATAGTAAGTACAATTAAGGAGTCAGTGCAATCCTCAATAAAGTTGGTATATTAAATTGGAACATAAAGCCCTAATTAGAATTTTTGCATTTGAATTACACAGTTACACTGTCATGTTTTCCTAAAAGAACAGTACAGTTAGGCATTACTAAAGAATATTACAGTTACCAAAATACAAGGTCATGAACCCATGTTCTTAGGAAATACTGATGTTAACCCAGGGAAAGAATATTTTCTTTAAGCTCATTGACATGTGGTCAGCTTAAGAAAAGAGCTTCTCAGTGGCATGAAAACCATGGTTTTGTAACAGGTAACACAATCAGACTAAAATAAGTTTTGTAAAACCATGTTCTGTAAGGATCCTTGTCCTCAATTTTGCTCATTCTGGACATTGTAATCTTAATTTTAGGTTAGGAAAGTTCCACCTATTCTAAAACAACACAGGAACACGATGAATTTAAATTGCTTACGTATAACCCAATAGTAACACTATATGCAGCGTCCTTGATTATTAGAAATATACATGCGATCGATAGGGACGCACATTACCATATCACAGCACAGATACAAACATATCTCTCTGATTTTAAAAATTGAACCTGGCAGAGGCTATTGTTCAGGTTAAGAGGCAGCCTGGCATAAACATATCTCTCTGATTTTAAAAATTGAACATGGCAGAGGCTATTTTTCAGGTTAAGAGGCAGCCTGGCATCTTCCTAGAGAAACTCCCTCACTGCCTGAGTTGTGAGGGTAGCACAGAGACGTCACAGTTCCACTTAAAGACAAATTGGAGCATTCAGTCAGCGCACAGGGAGACCAGGAGTTTTCCTGTTGTTGCTCTTCTTGCTGCTGTAGCAAGTCTCTCCGTGCAGTTAGTCCAGAGTGGAGACGACCTGTGCAGGCTGGCATAGACCCTGCCTGCCTGGCGGGTGGAGAGGCTCTTGTTTGGACTTCGCCGTTCAGGTTTATTGGTTAAGACTCACATGTTCAGACATTGTTCCCTGGCCATGGTTTCTTAGCCAGGTTGACTTGTCCAGCTTGGGCTTCCAGCCATCGCTGCTCATTTTCCCAGAGCCAGCCTTGGCGTGAGACTTGAGTCATCAGCCCTGACCTCCCTTCCCTCATGCCAAAGTCCCCTTTGGAGGTCTTTGATGTCCTTTTCTACCGCTGTGGATGGAACAAGCTCAATCTATCAGAGGGAGTTCTCGTTTTTCAATGATATGTTATTAAATCTTGGTTTTCATTCAGAAGCAGTAACGAAGCCCTCGGCTCTTTACAAAAACTGAATTTTCCATTTGTAAATCTGATTTTCTAAAGCATAAATTAAAGATATTTCTCTTGGATATTTTTATCTGTTGGATTCCATTAAGAAGATTTTGAGAGACCAGTGGGGGTAAGAGGGATATAAGATCATAAGGGGCAACTTCCCCGAAATATCTAAAATATAAAAAAAGCCACAATCTCTTTAATCATTAGTGATGTACTTTCCTATGGGTAGAAAGAGAAAAGATTCTGTTTTAAAATGAGAGAAGCCCTGGAAATCTCATCTAAGGAACTGGAAATAACTTGTCAGTACTTTTTTTCTTTTATGCTCTGAATTCATTTTTAGTAACAGTGGAAGCAATTTGAAATGAAACACAAGACTTAAAGCAAACGAAACGGAAATGAATGCCAGCAGTAAATGGCAAAGAAGGACAATTCAGTGAGTTCTTCAGAAATCTTGTCTCTTGGCACTGACTGCTGAAAATTTCTTATTTTTGTTTTTGAAATTCTATAATCATGAAGCTATATCCGCTGTTATGAAAATCATTCCATTATAATATGTCCATTTGTTCTCTTAATAGCACAAGTTTCACCTCAAACAGACCTGAACTCAGATCGAATCGCTTAAATTTCTGAGATATTTTCTTTATTCTTAGGTGTAAAGTAAAAAAATATATATTTATATGGTATTTATGAAAATTAAAGATAAAGTATCTTATATTGAACCTTTCCTACATGGTAGGTACTAAACACACGACAACAATTATGATTATTACATCTGATATTAACATAATAAACATTTGTTTTAAATTTTGAAGTATCTGTTGTTTATAACACTTTTACAGTAAATGGTCTTAAATGACGGAGTTTTTAAGTTTAAGTGTCCAAAGTGTTACAAAACAAAGATATTTGACAATAATGTGATCGTAATCACAGTGGAGAATTCAGTGGGCAATAAATAAAAAGGTCTTGGAGGGTGAATTAAAGTGGAATCACTTTGGGAGTCAGCATTTATAATGAATCGTTTATAATAAAGGGTGTTTTGTAGAGAAATGTTGAGGGAGACAGAGTTTGCTAGGGAAAGTGTCCATGATTAGGAAGGGCTTTGGTGTTTGCTCTCTTTAGTTTCTTCAAGATCTCTCTTGCCTGCTTTCTACACCATTCCTTGTGTCTTTTTCTTATAGTTAAACTTAAATGTTTTGTTTTGTTTTGTTTTTTCTTGAATTCTGTCTTTGGTCAATTGTGCTTCCATCTAATGGCTTCCATTGAATCTCCCCAGTTGGGTATTTTGACAACAATTTAGCAAATATTTATTTGACACCTCGTGTATAACCAAGATTTTTCAGAGTCCTAGGAATATATACACAAATAAAACTTGGTTCCTGATCTCAAAGAAGTTGACCTATTTGGAGAGACATCAAGGAAACAAATAATCTTGCCATAATAATATAATTTCATGTAACATAAAACCTTAAGGTGACACGGACGGGGGGAGGGAAATTTAGAAGGGAGGGAAAATGTTTCCTAGAGGAAAGTGAAGCTATGTTCAGTTTTTATGAATGAAAAGTTTACAAGAAGAACAAGTGTACAGCTGAAGTTCCTGGAATAAGGAACAGTATGAACAAAATTACATTGGCAGATGTGTGGTTGATGTGTGTGGAAAACTGAAAATAATTTGCAAAGTGCAGGGTTGGGAGTAGCAAAAGTTAAAACTAGAGAGATGCACAGATGCCAGACGAGGAGAATCCTGTGTCAAAGGCTGAAGTGCTTTGATTTCATCTCCAAGACAACGGGAAAGAAGCTCTTGCAAGGTCAGGGTAAGTGATTAATGACATTCCACCTAGAGTTCATAAGTACGGAATGGCAGCAATTTGAATGTAAACTCTGATCTATATGAAAGACACTGAGCATTCAGAAAGACCTTTAAAATATAGAGAGAAATATTCAAAGTCTGAATTAAATAAATCCATCACATGTGTCTCATCCTAGAGAGAAGAGCCTATGGCAAATGTTGATACCAGGGTGTAAATAACCAGAAAAGCAAGGGTAAGGTGGAGAAAGAAGGAGAACAAATATCAGGATCTGACAACAAACTGGCCCATTTGGTGTTAAATAAAACTGACAACTGGATATTGTGGAAGTGTCTTGTGAACTACATCACAGGACAGTCCATCCAGAAGGATAAAGAGAGAAGAATTATTCATCAACTACTGTCTTCCTTGCACACTTTCATTTTACATTGGAAGTCCCCAAGACTGTCTGTACAGTGTTACATCTGAAATTCCACAGGGAAGTGCTTGGGCAGGAAGCGAGCCACATGTGGGATGCTGGCATGAGATAATGCGTTGCTAGGTTAAACTTACATAGAGTTAGTCAGAGCTCATACAGACTAAGTCCCTTCTCTTGTGGTTTGCTGGAGGTGGTTCTGGTCAACAGCCCTGGAGGCTGAGGCTGAGAAGAATCTATGGACTCTGATACAGGCACCCTGTGGTTGATGGGGATGCGATAATCACAATGAGGTAGAGATGGGTAGGAGCCCATTCACCATCAAGGGCTCAGTGGAGATTGGCTTGAATAAACATGATCTAGATTATATAGCCCTTCTCCCAATATCAGATAAACCCTCTATGTTCATAGACGCAGAATATTTTGAAGGAAGTAAACAATTGTGTTTTCTTAGGAAAAGACCCTATAGCATAACAAGAATATCCAGGAAAACATCTCCTTAGTCTTTCTGTAAGACCTGTGGTCATTTGCATAAGTGATGGGTAGAGGTGAACGGAAAACACCCAGGCTTTCCAGAAGCAGCTGATGTTGGCATTGGAGAAATGCTAATTTCTTAGGACTCAGAACATCAAGAGATCAGTGTAGTTTTGACTGGTGTCCAAACTAAGGAAAGTTAGCTGGGGCCCTGAGCATCCATGGTCACCTTCCCAGGTACATAACATTGGGGATAACATCCTTCACCCCAAGAAGAAGACCCATAATGATCAAAATTTCAATTACTCTCGTGTGGATTCTCTAAACTCTCTTTTCTCATCTGTTCTCTCATCTAGAAACCTGTGCCACATGAATCCTTACTATCATGGATGAACCCAGCCTCATACCTTTTCTGGGTCTGTATCCATGAAACAGACCACTTAATCAGAGAAAACACACATACTCATGTACACGTAATCAGACTGACGTCAATATAAATTAGGCTTTAATTCCAATTTCTTTAGACGGTTGGCTTTCACATTACTCACAGCATAACTTCAAATGTTTTCTGCTCTTCTCAAAGATTTATACCTGTTTCAATCATGGCATTCTGGGAAGAGAGGCTTGCCTCAGTCATAAAAGACTAAATAAAAGTTATCAGATAAGAATTCTCTCAATTTTACACCAAAAACATGCAAGTCATAGTGTGTCTATTCTCACACTTTTCCTTTTATATTGCAATGCAGGAAGTGTCCTTCCTCTCCCTCCCCTCTCTCTATATCTATGTTGGTTCCTTTTCTCTGCATAATCCTGATTAATATACATAGTAATCAGCGTATCATCACATAGGAAGTATTAAGTAAGGGCCTTGGTATGAAATATAGTGCTTTGAGAAAAACAGCGGCCTGAGAAGAGAAATGGGTTGAGAATAGAATCATGGGGACAGTCGTAATGTTTAAGTGATGAATAATATAACAGTAGGGCATGAAAGAACCTGAGAAGAATTGATTAGGGAGATGTAGAAAGTATCACAGGAGTGCCCTGAGCAGTCTGATAGATCAGAGAGTATTAGCGCAAAGGGAATGGTGTGCAGTGTTAAACGTAGCAGATAGCATTGAAATGTGGTCTCGTGATTCAACAATTAGAAAAGTCCTTGGCTATCTTGGCACAAGTAGAATTAAAAACTAGAACTTTGTTTTCAGTGTGGAAAGGAATTAATAGAGAAATGAGAAACCAAAGACTTTCCTTTGCAGATTTGAAATGAAAAGGGAAAAAGACAAGGAAGTAGCTAAAGGAAAACTCAGGTCCAAAAGAAAAGTATTTACAATTTCTTTTTCCGTTTCCGTTTTGTTTCATTTTGTTTTGTTTTACTTTAAGTCTAACATACCTGTATCACATTTTAAAGTTCAAAAAATGTCTCTGAAAAGGGAAGGAATAGTGTTTGCGTGGAGAGGAAGGATGCCAGTCCTCCAGCAGATGATCCAAGTGAGACCAAGAGCACCTGTGCTGGTGCTGCTGATCTTGCATACCAGGGAACACACAAGCACCCCCAAAAATGGAAGAAAGCCTGGAAGTGTGGGCCAGATATAAAGATGCAGGCATGGGAGATAAAATAATGAGAGCAGTCATAAAAGTAGATCTTCAAATGAGAAAGACCTCATAAATATTAGTATAGGGGAATTCAGAGAGTGGCAAATTTTTTCATTGTTGCTTAGCAGACGGAACTGATTAAAGACAAGAAAGCAATTAATTACAGTTAGAGGTCAGATAGAAGATTAAAATCTGAATTAACGACAATCCTTGGGTTTTCCTTTTTTTCTGCAGAGTGTTTGGTGGCCTAATCCAGAAGTAGAGTCAGTGTTGCGTGTTAACCATGGTTGGAACAACAACAACAACAACAACAACAACAACAAAAAACACCTGCAAGTTAGAAGAGTTTCTTTGGAGGGAGAAATGAAAGTAAACATCAGTAGAGTCTAGGTGAGTGGGAATGAGGTGACATCAAAAGGGAGTAGCTGGTAGAGGAGATAAAAAGGAAGAATAAACTTAAAAAATCTCTCTCTCTCATTTTTAAATCCAAACTGTGCATTTTTTCTTCCGTGGCTTATAGAATCATCCAAACATCCACTCCTAGTCCTGGTTAATTGACTCAGAGGATTATTCCAGGTGGCTACGATTCTCACCATCTGCTTTGAACACTCTCTCCAGTCTGGTCTTCCAGATTCCTCTGCCACTGGCATCATCACTTGGAAGCTTTCTCTCTGCCTAGCCCCAACAGATTGATTACCTATTTGGACAATCACCGTAACATGTGCTGCTGCTCAAATTACCGTGATGGCAACTGTGACCGGCAGTGACTGGTGGCCCACCTTTTGACATAGCTTCCAGGACACTGACTCTGCTTGCTCCGGTGGGAGGGGGGTGGTATTGAGAACTCATGACATGTTCTTATGTTAAGCGAATTTTGTGTCCAAATTTCTCATGATGACTTAGACATAATTAAAACATTGGTAAAAAATTTGCTACCCAGGACCATATAAGGATAAGGTATAAAGGCTAGAGGATATAAACGTTAAGCATTTATGATGTTTGGTAATCAACGCAGTTATATGGCGATACGAAAATGTAACTCCTTTTAGAAGATAACTTTCTGTTGTTTAATCTCCCATATTTTAGAAAAATATAGGCTATTCTCCTGAGTTCTTCTATTTACTGAGTCATTATTATGCCTTCTGTAATGTAGGAGTATGCCTGGTTAAAATTATTATTTTTGAGATCTACTGGTTTTTGAATAAATTTGAAAGTAGGAAACAATTAAGCTTTGACTGTTGGAGTTCCTTAGAGGGCCCAGTTGCAGACCTGGTTCTGCTTACTTTTTAGGGAAAAATAATTCTTTTGTATTATCAGATTTTTCATCCAGTACAGAAATTCAATGAGCATGTTAGTACTTTATATCACTGTGTACTTCATACTGGGGATGCCATTCTTCATATATCACAGATGTTTGGATAACCTTTACTTTATGATGGAAGCAGTACAGTGCTTAGAGTCAGAAACCTCTGGAATTCATTCCCTCCTCTGTCAATAATTCTTTCTGTCACCTTGAGAGATTATGCCATTTTCAGACTTTTAATTTCTACCTCTGTAAATTTGGTCCATTGCTCTCATTCTTAAAGTAGACATAGTTATTTACATTAAGATACAGCCTAGAATTATAAAATTGATTTTATTTTAGTTTCACAACAATGTTAAATATACGGGCAATTTGCATAGTAATTTTTTTCCTGTAGCTTTTCTTCAATGATGTTTTAGCAAAGAGAAACTTTTACTAGAATAGTTACATACATGCCAACAGTTCTATTTTAAAGTGTTTTCTGGCCTTTGTTTTATGTGTAAAAGTGATGAAAATTCTATATGTTACCAGTATGCAGTATAAGCAAGTGGCAGAACAAACTCCAGTGCAATCTATCATCATTTATGTAAAAAATGAAGGTTTAACGTATCAGAAATTCTTAAACTGTATTCTTTCAAATTCCATTCACACATGGCCATCGCCTCGTAAATGAGAGGTCATCATTCACTAAGTCACCACTGTTCTTGCAATCCATTTGAAAACAACTTGATTGGACTATTTATTTCCATTTCATCAATATCATTAGAGAAATGATACCCACAAAAAGAGTCACTAAACTTTTGCAGAATTACTCCCTTCAGTTAAAATGCTTGCATATTTACTTTTGGAAATATATTTTATTATTAAATAGAATAGTACAATTTCCCTTCAAATTGCTTTACCCAAGATGAAAATTTTCTAATAAAACACTGGCCATTACTATGTTCATCCCAGTAGCATGCGAAGTTCATTTAGGTATTCTTATATTTTTGCTCTTCCAGCTAAGCTGAAGGTAGACCTTTTTTTAAAAACATCACATAAATTATGTCTTTGGTTACAACTCAACAACAACAACAACAACAAAAACAAAAACAAATAACCCAATTAACAACTGTGCAAAAGATAGGAATATACTTTTTTTCACAGAAGATGTACGGCTAGTGCCAAAACACATGAAAAGAAGCTCAATATCATTAGTCACAAGGGAAACACAAATTAAAACTGCAACGTGATGCCATTTAACATCTACTGGATGGCTAAAATGGACAAGACACAAAAAGCAAATGTTGGCAAGGATGTGGAAAAGTTGGAATCCTCATATACTGCTAATAAAATTTTAAAATGATGTAGACATTTTGAAAAGCGTTTTGACTGTTCTTCAAAATACTAAATATGGAATTACCCACATGACCTAGCAATCCTGCTTCTAGGAGTCTACTCAAGAGCAATGAAGACATATGTCCACACAGACACTCGGACATTAATGATCATAGTGGCATTATTCATAATGACCAAAAGGTGGGAACAACTAAAATATCCACCAACTGATGCAGTGAATGAAAAAAAACGTGATATAACCATGGAATATTTTTCAACAATAAAAAGGAATGAGGTACTGATGTATATTACAACATGGATGATAACTGGAAAACATTATGTTAAGTACAAGAAACTGGTCACATTGTAAATTATATAAATGTCTAATCATTATGCTGTACAGGGGGAACTAATATAAAATAAAATTAAAAAAAGAAGTTGGTCACAAAAAAACTAAATATAATCCCATTTATATAAATAGTACAAGTAAATCTATAGAGATAGAAAGTAGATTAGTGAAAGGAAGGATGTGTTATTACTAATGGCTAATAAATTTCTTTTGGGGAGATAATATAATGTTCTCAAATTAGATAGTGGTGATGTTTGAACAACTGAGAATATGCTAAATAGCACAAAGATGTATATTGTAAAAGGGTGCATTTTATGTTTGTAAATTGTATTTCATAAACAGCAATAGACAAAAATGAAAGCAAAGGAATTTATTTTATTTTTATTTATTTTTTAATGCCTATGGCTCCTGGTCTTCCCAGGTGGTCTCCCATCCACGTGTTAACCAGGCCCGACCCTGATTAGCTTTTGAGATCAGAATGAGACAAACTTGGCGTGGCACTGTGGGAGAATTGTTTTCAGTGATGAGGTAGACTCTCAGAATTCATGGCTAACTTGGAATTTTCATGGTTGTAAGATGAGAAGAAATTTGAAGTCATTCTGCATAATGTTTTGAGTATCATGGGAAGACAGAGGATGATTTTCAAAAGGAAGAGAGGTTGAATAAAAACTGACAATTTTCAATTTTGCAAGTGATAGTAAAATAAAAATTTCTAACATAACTAATTTTTTTTTCCAGGAGAGATGGAACAAAAGTGAATATTTGCCAAACAAGGTAAAAGCAACTAAACTAGAATGCCCCTTAGTATCATTAAGTGGAGTGGAGTGTGCATAAGTAGAATGCCCTGTCTCTTCTTCCTGTCCTCCTGTCAAAAGGAGTGAAAACGCTTTCTATATCCAGCCTTACTTATTTGGCCATGAAACAGGCATATGATATTCGTCTGTATCTGTGGGTGTTGGGGCTGGAGTAGAGCTAATACTATCTACAGACCACACGTTGATGTGCATGTGAGCATTAACATTTTGGAGAAATGGATTCAGAGTATAGTTTCAGGAAATAGTACTAGTCCCCCAAATCCTCCCCAAATCCTCACCCTTGTGTAATGTGCATTATATCAGGAGAGATATCATGCAAATAAACAAGCAAATTAATAAATAATAAATTCATAATAGAAACAGTCTATCAAACTGTCTTAAAGCATTTCAAGTAATACTTTGTGGACAATAAAAATATTGTTTTAACATACCTTCTGGAACCAATGAATAAATTTATCTCTGTTAAAAGTTCATGTACCCTTTGTCCTGCATCCATGGACTCTGGCGTCATTATTATTGTGGAATGGAGGGAGGAGGGGAGAAGGTAATAGCTGGTGGATGGAGACAGTTTCCCATCTGTCAATAGGTATCTCCTTATGGCTCTCTCCCTAAGTAAAGTGTTCTCTTTACTTAGGTAGAGAGACATAAAATCCGAGGTTCCCAACCCCCAGGCCACGAACTGGTACCAGGCCCGTGGTCTGTTAGGAACTGGGCTACACAGCAGGAGGAAGCGGTGGGCAAGGGAGTGAAACTTCATCTGTATTTACGGCCACTCCCCAGGGCTAGCGTCACCACCTCAGCTCTGCCTCAGAGCATCAGGCATTAGATTCTATTAGGAAGACAGGTCCCTGGTGCCAAAAAAGTTGGGGACTGCTGCTCTAATCGATCTCAAAATAAATTTCTCTGGTTTCTAAGAAGTAGAGCAGGGAAGGCAAAATTCCTAGTCTGCACATAAAGATTCTCTTGTTTTTCACTCAGCATTTCCTTTTCCAAGATATCAAGCAATGAAGCAGAGTTACAAATTTCTTGACTAGACAAACCTATAAATTAGAATACATTTAAGAGTGTGATTAAATTATTTTAATGAAGTTCTGATAACTCTAGGACAAAAATCTCTGTACAATTTATATATATATATTTTTCTGGTGAGAAGAAATAGTAGGATTCATGAATCATGTTACTTATATAAGGCTAGCTTTTTTCTAACTTTGCAGGGTTTTTGTTAAAAAAAACTTCTTTCGTTAAATCATCCAGGCCTTTGGATTTAAATAAAAACTAAACAGTGTAAGTGTTTTACTGCCAGCACAATAATAGCATATGCCTGATGTCTTCTGGTTTCAAGCTCATTTGCTGCTGTTATAATTCCATATCTCCCAGTATAACCTCTAGTGAACAAAAATGGAAATAAGTTGTTTAGGATATTCAGTAGTGACATGAAATAACGTTTTATCCATTATCCTTGATTAACTCTATGTAAAGTGTTTAGGCAGAGGTCTTAAAAGGCCTCATTTAGAACCGCAGCTAACCTTTCTAGGGAAGGAAAGGAAACAATTTCCTTTTGGGTCATCAATCAATGAATAAGCAGCTGGGTTCCAATTGGAAAGCTGCTAGTGCATTGCCAAATAGAAGTGGTTATTAACCAGTCTCTGAACAGAATAAGTTATTTCCATTACTTTTCTCACTCCTGATGAGCAGATAAATGGACAGAAAAAAATAAATTGACCAAAATAGAGCCAAAGATGATGTATTTGCAAGCCACTAAGGTGTCAATGAAATTCCTAACAGTTTCCATCATGTCTGAACACGGTAGAGTAAAACCAAGTCGAAGGAACAAAGATTCCTTATGTGTGATAATATGGCACAGTTCAGACTCATTTTGGATTCAGGAAAGCTAAGCACAATAGAAAAAGAAGACATAGACCCTAGCCTCAAGCTGCTCTTAGCTGTGAAAACAGAGAAAGAAAGAGTAAGATTACGATAGGCGCAGTAACCAAAGTAAAGCCAGGGCATTTTGAGATATGTTAGTTAGCAAGGAAACTAATCTGTAATTTTAGGGCCAGGAAGACTTCTTGCATTAAGTTTTTAAAGATGCATAAGGGATGAATAAATGAATAAGAAGGAAATTGTATTCTATGTAGAAGGAAGAGAAAGGTAAAAGAAAAAAAAAGATTGAAAAAAGCAAGGCAAGAATGTAAACTCTATGTTGTTTAACATGGCTGGTGTGTAAGGTTTGGACGGTTATGAAGTAAAAAACAAGATGGGACATTTGCAGATTTTTTTTAAAGAGAAGGTTAGAATCTCCTGATTGCTACAAGAGATTCAAATTTGACAGTTATTTTATCAGGGTGAACCAACCTACACAGGTTGAGGGAGCAATCAGTAGAGAGGAAAAAAATGAAGGACAGAAAGTTTGCAAAATTAATTCTCGAAATGCCTGGAGTCCTACCATTTGAATCGCCAGGTAAGGAATGTGAAGGGGTATTGACTCTGTAGCAGTGAGGCAAAGAAGATGAAAAAGTTTTTGACAAATTGTGTCTTTTACCCTAGGACCATGGTCACTTGCCAGGGACAATTTTGCCTCCTCAATTGTATTTGGCAATATTTGGAGACATTTTTGGTTGTCTTGACTAGCCGGGGTGCTGCTACTGTCATTTAGTGAGTAGAGGCCCGAGATGCTGCTAAACATCCTACAACACATAGCACAGCACCCCCCTCCACCTCCATAAAGAAAAGATTTTTTATAGCCCAAAATATCAATAGTGCCCGAGTGAAGAACGCTGCTTTAGGTAGCAGTAGACTATGTTATTTGTAGATTTAAGAGTTTGAGGATTAGGTATAAACTTCAAGAGAATAGAGGAAATTTGGAATAACCAGTGAGCAGAATGGTGGAAATGCTTAAGATGGCCGGAGGATGGAAAGGTGTGGGCCAAAAATCTAGCGTGTCTAAAGCTAATGGACAAAATTGAGCAAAATTACAGAAACAATATGTGAGAAGTTTTGTGCCATGACTATAGAATGGTAGAACCAAGTTTCTCTCTGGGAGGAAGGGTGATGCCACATAAGGGAGAGGAGGAAGCTGAGGCCTGTCTCTCCTGGCTCACTTGCCACTTAGACCTATCATTTCAGTCTCTAGGCAAAGAAAGTGAAGCGACAATCTGCCTTCTACCACCTCTTTCTAAGGAAACTGCTTTCACACAGGCTGCTAATAACTGTTTTATCCCTTAATTCAAGAGACAGTCTTCAGTGCTTACTTTCCTTGATACCTATAGTGTTGGCCAATTGATTCTTGAAACAAACTCTTGACTTTTGTGCTGCCCAAACTTCATGGTTTTCTAGTTACTATTTTTTAGTCTTCTTCCTGGCTTCTATGTCTATATAAGATTATTACATTTTTTATCTATTTTATTTTTTACTTTTTAAAAGTCTCTGTTTTAGGCCCTCTTCTCATCCAACAACTATCTCCATCTCGATGTTTCACAAGCAACTTAAATCCCATACATTCAAAATTGAACCTTTCTTTTGCTAAGAAATGCCTTTTTTTTTTTTTTGGTATTTCTTAGCACCGATGATGTCAGCATAAAATAGAAATAGCTGTATTAGTTAAGATGATGACTGTAACAGAAAACCTAAACTGATGTTGGTTTACCCGTCCTGAATTTTATTCCGTCATATGCAAAGGGCAGACGTCAGCATTTCTGGACTTATATGACAGTTTCACGTATTTTTAGAAATAATTTTCTTCCATATTATTTCTCTGCCACCCTATGTTGTTCTCCTGGTTAGCTCAGTCACAGATAGCTGGTGAAACTTCCAACAACATATTGTGATACTGGCCTCCAGAAAAAAAAAAGAAAAAAAAAGAAAGAGAGAGAGAGAAAGAAGAGTACACCTGCTTCATTTATGGATGCTTCTATTAAGTTGCACATACCATCCCTGCTTACAGCTCATTGCCATAACTCAGTCACATGCCCACAGCAAGTTTCTAAGGAAGCTGGTTAATGTAGCTGGTTTTCTAGGTAACCATGAGCCAGCTGAACAGATGGCTCTAGTGTCATAGAATGAACACTGGGACACTGGCAGTCTCTGCTGTGTAGTCAAAGAGCTAGAAATCTGGGCACAAATCTATTTTCTTCTCCCAGTATTACTTCTCATGTCCACTCGATCCCACATATATTGATTCCAGCTTTCGAATCATCAAATATTTTTATTTTTTTTCTATCCCTACTATAGTAGCTCCTTAATCAGTTTCCCTATCTGTAGACTTGGATCTAATACATCTACTTACATATTGGAGATAGATTATTAAAACAAGAACAAAAAAGCCAACTCCAAAAATTTAATGTTACTCTGCTTTAACAAATTACCATTAACGGCTGAATAATGTGTAAATTTATTAATGTTGTTAACTTTATGTCTTCTATAATACTCTTGCTCCTTCATATAAAGAAACTTTGTTTATTAAATGGTAGACCATGATTTGTTAGAAGCCTAAGGCCTTCTAAGATTTCACTGTATTTTCAGAAGAAAATTTCTCAGGACCAATTCTAGCTCAATGCTTCTGCTTTCTGGTAGTAGTTCATCTTAAGAATAGATGTTGTTCCTGTTTGGTGTTGGATCTAGAACTCAGCTATTGCTTGAATGACAGATAAAAAGTAATTAATTACTAAGTGTTGACTGTGTGGTCCATAAATGAATTATTTGATGATGCAAAACAGATTAGAGCCATAGCAATATAAATAGTTTTAAAACAAAAGATGAGGCATCCTTAACTCTAAAACTCATTTTAGCCATTTCATGATATTATTAATCATTCTCCTTTCTCTTTTCTAATTTGCCTTTCACATTGGTTATTTCTTTATTCTGTGAATTCTGGCATATTTCTACTGTAGTTTCATTTAATCTCTTTTATGATCATATGTATGAATGCTCCCTTTCATAGGATGCTTTTTTATCTTAAAAAATGGTTTCAGTATTTTCAATATCTCTGAAGCTATTGATAATTTTTTTTTTGAAAGGGTTCTCTTTCCTGTATCGTCTCTGTTTTCTCTTTGTCCTCCACCCCTTGGTATTTTTGTTATCGATCTTTGACACTAAAGGCTTTTCTTGGATAATTTGTCAGGTTTGGTCTCTATCATTTATGCTAAAACGCTTTCCTCAGATCGTTGATAATTTTTAGTTTTCTACTTATTTTCAAAAGTGAGGGAGGGACTACAAAGATACTCACAAATTTACCTTACATATTATTTGAGTGATTTCAATATCTATATCTTTAAATAATAGTACCATTTCTCTATCCCCATTAAATCCTATAAAGCATTCCATAAAATATTTAATGCAGTTAACAGCTATGATTTTTATGATTTCATTAAAAATAGCAAATTGTTTTATATTCTTAAATTGCTATCACATTTGTTGATTATATAAAGTCTCACATCCATTGCCATGTTTTAAAAATAGCTTTAAAAATTAAAACAGGATGAAGAACTTTTAGAACTTTTTTTGCCATTCACATTTCTCTTTTCTAAAAACCATTTGGCATCTTGTACCTATAAAAGATGGAAAATATGTAATGAGTAAAGAATAAGCAGCAACATTTTATGAGAAACAGAGGTGAGAAAGCAAAATTTCCAAATGCAATGTTTAAGGTCTTTGAAGCGACGTATTATAAATTTCAAAACACAGAATTTTCCATCAGCCTATTTTCCATGGTTACTCCTTTTGCATAATTGGTCCATTCCCAGTGCTTTATTGCTTCCATAGTGGTTAGAGGCTAATCGCCCATCTCTATCAGAGACCTGGTTTTAAAGAATTGTAGTTACTTACAATGATGGGTAGAAAATATCTTTTTTTCTTTGTATTTCAGAAAGAAATATTTTGAAAGGCATTGAAAATGAATTATGAATTAGCTTAAAAAAGCTCTGAAGTTTTTAGAAATCATTGCCTATTTTTAAAAAATCAACAGTATTATTGTACAATAGTCTCCAATCTGAACATTTAAAGTGGCTATGCATTGTACTAGATAAAATTGAAATGGATTGCTGATATCATTATAAAGGCTGAGTCAAGTATAACAGTATATGGATTTTATATATATATATGTGTGTATATATATATATATACACACATGATATTTTTATATATTTATACACATATATAATGTATATATA
>AWHC01002917.1:0-13085 GCA_000465285.1 Eidolon helvum
ACAAATGAACAGGACAAATGAACAGAGATTCATGGACATGGACTATAGGGGGGGGGGTACCAGAGGGTAGGGGGTGGGAGGAGGGTATAGGTAAATGGGGTAAAGGGAGTCAAATATACAGGGGTAGGGAGAGGGTGAATTGGGTAAAGAGAATCACATATATGTTAGCTGAAGGAATCTGAACTTTGGGTGTTAAACACCCAATAGAATATACAGATGTCAAATTATAATGTACACCTGAAAATTATATAATTGCATTAACCAATGTTACTCCAATAAACTTAATTTTTTTAAAAAAGCCAATATTATAATTGCCTCTACCACAAATGGGGGCTCCTTTGCATATCAGATATCTGGTTTTAAAAAAAATTGTATATTGACTATATAAACAACACTTAGAATGCAACAATAAAAAGACTGAAAACCCAATTAATAATAGACAAAGGATTTGAATATTCATTTCTCCAAAGAATATATCCGAATAGCCAATATATATATGAAAAAATGCTCAACATCATTATGAGAAAATGCCAATCAAGACCACAATGAGATACCATTTCATGTTCACCACAATGGCTGTAATCATAGAAAAAAAAATATATCAAATGCTGGCGCAGATGCATCCACATCCTTGGAGTCCTCATACATTGCTAGTAGAATGTAATGCAGTATAGCTGTTTTGGAGGAAATTTTAACAGTACCTCAGAAAGTTAATCATAGAGTTACCATATAACCTAGCAATTCTATTCCTACATATATATACAAGAATATGGAAAATATATGTTCACAGAAAAATTGTACACAAATGATCATAGCAGCTGTATTCATAATAGCCAAAAGTAGAAATAACTCAAATATCCAACAACTTATGAATAGATAAACTATATGTGATCTATGCATAAAATGGATCTCTATTCAGCCATAAAATAATGAAGTACTGATGCATATTACCACATGTGTGAACCTTGAAAACATCATGCTAAGTAAAAGAGGCCAAATACATAAGGCACATATCATGTGATTTCACTGACATGATATGTACAGAATAGCAAATTCAAGGGACAGAAAGCAGATTAGGAAAGAGAGACAGAGTGAGCTAAAATAACTAACTTGCTCAAGCTCATAGGGCTTTTAAAGTAGCAAAATCAGGATTTGAAATCACATCTTTCTGATTCAGTGGCTCCTAACAACTCCACTGTCTCCATACATTCATCAGTCAGTCACTCAACAAACATTGACTATGCAGCTAATACATGCTAAGCACCAAGAGTAAAATCATGAATATGACACAACAAACACAGTAGAGTATGGAAGACAGATGTGAAAAAAAATTTCATGGCCACTGAAGACTGAAATCAGGGCAATTGTAGAGTTATCTCAGAGAAGGGAGGGTTGTTAGTTCAGATCTTCTGAAAAGCCAAGGCCAAAACAGGATTAAATAAGCAAGGATTTTATTAGAGGAAATACCCGTGTGAGAGAAAATAGAGAGGGAGCCAGAAAAACACTGGGAGAGTCATCGAACCATGATGTCAGTCTGACAAGAATGAAAAAGAGAGGGTGAAGAGGTTAGGTTGTAACACCCTAGACTGGTCTTTGGCCTAAAGGAAGTTTGATGAAGCTATTGTTGGCAACTCCCCAAACCAAAGTCACAATCAAAAAAGAGCCATGTCTCCCAGAAACAAATCTGTTTTAGCAACCCTTCAGTCTTCAAGCATTGACTGGGAGTATCCCATGAGAAACACGGCTTTGAAACATACCTAGAGATGAATTTCACAGCAGAGCAGTTGAGACCCTTGGCCAGTTATGCTCCCTGTAGTTGGAGGTTTTCAAGGTGCAGTCCTTAGGTCACCAGAAGGGTTAATTGTCAGGGAAGGCTTTTGACCTGGGTTCTAAGATTATAATCTCCTGGTGGATAGAGACAGTAAAAGGAAGGAAATCAAGCACCATGTAGAGAAGGAAACTGAATAAGCAATTGTGGTACTTGTAAGTCCTTACACTAGCTATGATATTCATCCTCAGAGCATTGAACAAAGTTTTTTTTTGGCCTAGCTGTGGCCCCAATGTACTATGCTTATAATCTAGTAATTATTAAATGTTACGAAGTAAAATATAATTAGATTATCACTGAATGTCACATTGCTCACTGTAATTCAGCTCATCATTTAACACAAGGAAAACTTTGTACATTAATATTTGGTCACTCCAGGTACAGTACTTTTAAAAGATTTGTGAGTTCATTTATATGTTTATCTGCTCTTTCTCCTGAGAGTAGGACTATTCTTCCTCCTGATGATTAGAATAAATTGTATATTCTGAACTCATTCATCAAATTTTGAAATAATCTCTTAATTGAGGAAGGTGTTAATAGTTAATCAAACATTTCTACTGTGGACTTCCATTTTTCTCAAGTACAGAAATAACAAGGCAGAACTATAGACAAGTAAAGAATGTCACACAAATATCTTTCTGTGTCTCTCTTTTTCTCTGTAATATCCCTACTTCTTGAAAACTGCTAAGTACACAGTAGGACAATCAATGAATATTTTGTTTTCATTTTTGTGAATTTTTGAAGATTTAAATATATGGGAGCAAGTGTATCTTTATTTTATATCGCTACTAAGAAATTTAAGCTCATCTTACAATAAGTTTTGAAAATCTAAATGTTACCCATTCATGTAGGTAGAGTATTTGGTGTTTGGGTCCTATCCAAATGCCTCATCTTCCTTGCCCTCTCCCTCTTCTTACTTCCAAACCCTCCCCTAAAAGTTATAACAATGTATAGAATCCAGCCTTAGAGTCTAAATCACAGTTACTTTCTTTAACGCAGAATAGAGAAAATGATCTCTTTCATTGTGGAACTCTTTCAACCATGAAAAATGATTCCCTACATCCTTACTTAGAAAGCTATAACCTTCACTAATCTTTACTATTTCTAGAATGGATTCCAAACAAGAGGCTATCATATCTCTCCCAATTTGTGTCAACAAAGATGCATTTTATTTCTTCTAATTTAAAAAAAACACTGTTTTAATAAAACTATTTGTTGAGAGTTGCTAATATGCATATTAATTTAGTACCCATAACCAAATTATAATTGTACCATCACCTGAAAAAATTGCTATTTGAAACCTACAATAAACTTGCCATTTGTTGTCTTTTGATACTTCCATTCTGACAGTCTATCTTTCTCTTTGCATTATCTATTTATTTGGTTCAACTTTTCATCTTATTTCTAAAAATTATTTACCTGGGCAAATGCCAATGCACCAGGAAATAGGTACTTGTTAGTCTGGGTTCGCCAAGAAGAAGAAAATGCCAAGATGGATTTACTGGAGAAAACACCTGTAAGGAAAATACATGGATATGGGGAGAGACAGAAGAGGATAGAGAGCTGTCAGAAAGTAATACAAGTCTGATGGTGGAGGAAAGAGAGAAGGAAGGTAGCTTGGCTACGAAAAGTCTTACATTGCAGTGCAGGTAAAGAAAATCTCAGCAAGACCAACAGGGAGTCCTTGTACCAAAGTCACCCTTCAGAGGAGTTCTGCATCTCCCAGGAGTGGGTGTACTTTAGTATCCTTGATATATTCAGTCATTGACTGGGAGCAGCCCATTAGAAAATTGAATTCATGCAAATACAGTGGAGAATTTCAGAATTCAGCAACTGAGATCATCATTCAATAAAGCTATTTGAAGCCGGAGGTCTGAGCAGTGCCTTTCATGGCCACCACAGTATGCTTACAAAAAAAGAGGTTTGCATCTCAATCTTCATACTCCTTACTAAAAGCACACAAATAGAAAGTAAAGTCTCATTTAGGGCAAAGATAATTGCCTCAGGCCAGAAATTCATTATCCATTTAAATCATACTTTAAAAATGCAATTAAGCAGGACTTTCCATCAAGTTGGCAGAGTAGGGAAATGCTGTGCTTGCCTCCTCTCGGGGGGGGGGGGGGGGGGCAACTAAACTACAGAATAGCCATTATAGTGAGTCACCTCAAGTCTAGTTGAACAGAAGTCCTACAACTGGGGACCCACCTTGGTACTGGTAGGAAGGAAGGAGGTGTGGAATAGGCTGATCCCACATCCACAGGTGGTAGTTGATAATCAGCAGGGATATCTCAGCTGCAGGGACCCCCTGGAGGAATGAGGAGTCCCAGCCCCAAAGTGGGATCCCCAGCCCAGGGTACCAGTGCTAAGTAACTCTTGTTTGGTAACTTTTGTCAGGTGACCCTGGGCAGGGCACAGGCTGAAGCTGAATTTGGCCCGAGGCAGAGCACCTCCCAGGGTGCTATAGGTCTGGCATACCAGGTGGCTGGCTTTGGATGAAAACAGACCACCACTCAGGGCTACATGCAAGGATAGCACATGCAAAGGAAAGACTTGGGAGGCACCAGAGCCCTGTTAAAGTGAATTCATTCCATAGGTTCAGTCCCTCACTGGCCAGTCCTCACAACCAATCTCCTCACACCCAATCAGCCTGAGGATCAATCCTACCACTGACATGCAAACAGCCACCAAAGATCAACTACAACAGGAGGGCACACACAACCCATACAAGGGACACATTTGGAGTACCCAGCTCAGATGATTAGGGAAGACTGTGTCACTGGGCTCCACAGGACACCTACTGCATAAGGTCACTCTACGAAGACTAGGAGACATTGCAGCCCTCTCTAATACATAGAAATAAACATAGGGAGGTAGCTGAACTGGAAGATAAAAAACATGTCCCCAATGAATGAACAGGACAAAGCTCCAGAAAATAAATAAATAAACAAAATGGAGACAAGCACTCTACCAGATGCAGAGTTCAAAACACTGGTTATAAGGACGCTCGATGAAGTTAGGGGGAGAGTAGAAGAACTCAGTGAGAACTTTAACAAAGAGATAGAAAACATTAAAATGGAGATAGAAAACATAAAAAAGAAACAGTCATAAATGAAGAATATATTAGCGGAAATGAACAGTAAATTACATGAAGCAGAGAACTGAATCAGCAAATTAGGAGATAAGGTAGCAGAAAAAACTCAATCAGAACAGCAACAATAAAAAAGTATCCAAAAAAATGAGGACAGTTTAGGGGGCTTCTGAGAATACATCAAGCACACCAACATTTGCATCAGGAGAAGAGAGAGAGCAAAGATTTGAAAACCTATTGGAAGAAATAATGATGGAAAACTTCCCTAACCTGGAAATAGACATTCAAGCCCAAGAAGTGCAGAGTCCCAAACTAGATGAACCCAAAGAGGCCCACACCAAGACATCATAATTAATATGCCAAACGTTAAAGACAAAGAGAGAATCTTAAACACTGCAAAAGAAAAGCAGATAGTTAACCTACACAGGAGCTCCCATAAGACTAGCAGCTGATTTCTCAACAGAAACTTTGCAGGCCAGAAGGGATTGGCATGAAATACTCAAAGTGATGAAAAGCAAGGACCTGCAACCAAGATTACTCTACCCAGCAAAGCTGTCACTGACAATTGAAAGACAGATGAAGAGCTTCCCAGACAAGAAAAATTTAAAGGAGTTTATCACCACTAAAATCATATTATAAGAAATGTTAAAGGAATTTCTTGAAGAAGAAGAAGGAGAAATAAAAAATATAATGTTAAAGGAATTTCTTGAAGAAGAAGAAGGAGAAATAAAAAATATGAACAATAAAATGGCAATAACTACATATCTATCAACAGTTACTTTCAATGTAAATGGATTAAATTCTCCAATCAAAAGAAGACAAAAAACAATACCCTTACATACACTGCCTACAAGAGACTCACTTAAGATCGAAAAACACTCAGAGACTGAAAGTATAGGGATGGAAAAAGTTATTTCATGAAAATGAAAACAAACAAAAAGCTAAGGTAGCAATACTTACACCAGACAAAACAGACCTTAAAACAAAAGCTATAGCAAGAGATAGAGAGGGACCCAGTAATCCCACTTCTGGGTATTTATCCAAAAAACAAAAAAACAAAAACCTCAAAGCACCACTTTGAAGGGATATGCGTGTCCATATGTTCATTGTATCATTATTTAAAATAGCCAAGATATGGAGGTAACCAAGGTGTCCATCAATGGATGAATGAATAAAATAGAGGTGGTACATATATGCACAAGGGAATATTATTTGGCCATAAAAAGGAGTGATATCTTACCATCTGCAACAACATGGGGGGGGCTAGAGGATATTATGCTGAGTGAAGTCTGATAGAGAAAGATAAATGCCATATGATTTCTCTTACATGTGGAATCTAAAGAACAAAATTAAACAAAACAGAAACAAACTCATAGATACAGAGAACATTTTGATGGTTGCCAGATGGAAGGGGTGTTGGGGCTATAGTGAAAAAGGGGAAGGGATTGGGAAGGAAAAAGGGAAGAGATTTAGAAGTGCAAATTGGTAGTTACAACCCCCCCCCCGGGATGTAAAGTATAGCACAAGGAATATAGTCAATAATGTTATAATAACTATGTGTGATGTTAGTTGAATACTAGATTTATCAGGGTGATCACTTCATAAGATACATAAGTGTATAATCACCATATTGTCTACCTGAAACTAATATAATATTCCCCCCCAACTGTAATTGAAAAAAAATTAATTATTAAAACAATATTAAGTACCAACTAAAAAAAATGATGTGATTAAGCACATAGCCTTTGACATACACAGACCTGGGTTCAAATCCCACCTCCCCCACTTGCTGGTTGTGTGAATTTGGGCAATTCACTTAAAAACAGTCTCAGCTTCTTCATCTGCTAAATGAAGATAAAGATAACCATGCTTGCCAAATTCAGCCTTTTGGGAGAATTAAATGAGATAACCTTCCAGGTCCCATGCGAGAAGGTATGGCTTTGTCCCTGGCTTTTTAACTTATTTCTCCTGGTTTCTTAGCACAGTACTTTACTCACTCCTTCTCATTCCCCAATCACTTGATTCAAAAGCTAATGAGAAGAGTCTCTATTCATAATCCCTTTGCCCAAGAAGGCTGGTTTTTCCCCCTCAACTTCAGGGTGGTAGACACCTACTATTTATTTTTCATCTACCCTGACTTTTAGGATCAGCAACACCCACCCCTTATTCTGAGAACCACTCCTCCCTTAATGTAAACATGTAGTTCCCATGGAAATCACCACAATCTTATATGGCCCCATGTGGTTGCAAACTTGAGCCAAGCTGGATCAATCAGAGCCCTTCCTGAAAACTTTAAAATTGGAACCGAGGAGCAAACAAGTCAACACCTTAAAATGTAACAGTCCAGCACACTCTCCACAGCTCTGGATTCTGTTAGGAGGAGGAAAGCCATGTGTAGTAAGAGAGGATGAGTCTGAGGCATATAATGCTATATAGATGAATAGCAGAGGGTCTTATTTGTATTCAGTTCTCTGAATCCAGTTGTTCCTGTGGTTGTGTTGTTTAAACTGTTTCACGGACTCTGATATCCATTTTTATCCTAATGGACTTCAAACTGTTTCCTCTCACAACTAAGGGTCCTAAAAAAGATAAACAAGATCCATTACTGGCTCCTTTGGATGGTCCATGTTCTTTCCCAAGTAAGAAACAACCTCTCCAATGAACCTTTCTTACAGAGCCAGTAAACTTCCTTTAAAAGAAACAGTGTGGACTCAGCTCTTCTGTTTTGGCCTTTCTCTTCCCCAAAATCTTATAGAGTCAATTAATTAAGAACATAGACTTTGGAATCTAACAGACTTGAGTTTGAGTTCCACTTCTATGTATTGGCCATATGATCCTAGGTAAGTTAATTAAACAATCAGAGCCCCAGTTACCTAATTTCGAAAATAGAAATAATATATACCTCAAAGTATTGTTGTGAATATTCCTTGAGTTAGTTTACAGAGCACTTTACATAGTGCCTGAAACAAAGTGAGACATAGTAGGCAAATGAAAAGAAATGGCTGTTTTTTCATGTGTATGGGAAGAAATTAAACACCACTTGTTGACCTTTAAGCAAGGTGGGCAGCTTCAGAGTTGGCATATATTCCCCTGACAGAAGGCTTCCAATGGGGAATGGGCAGATCAAGGTTGCTGTCCACTAAGTTCTCAATGTACCCTTGTGTACTGGAAGTAACCTAGTTATAATTGGACTACTAAAGAGAAAAACTCAGTTTGGTCTACCAATCATCTGCCAGCTTAATCCCACCTGGGACTCCTGAGGGCAATGATATTGAGCAATCTAGACCCATATTGATAAAATGAGCATAAAACAAAAAGCTAACAGACATGATTGATGAGGCAAAGTTCTTTCAGAAGAATGCCAGTCTATAACTGAAGAAAGTGTGACAGAAATAGAAATCACCATCTTCCTCATCACAATCAAATAACTAATTCAAGCCAAAATCATCAATAGATTTATAAACCATTAGGTGAAAAGCTGAGGAGAAACTGAATATACACATGATGCCAAAGTATCACCCCACTGATTATGTGTTAATCACAAGGGAGAAAACATTACTATGGAGGAATTAGTCTGTCACCACCCAAACCCACTGTTCAGTGTTGTCATCACTAATAGTCGGATGTATGTGCCAGATACTATGTGCCTCCTGATGTGTACAGCATCACCTCTGAATTATTTGTTAAAAATATGTTTACCCAGAACCAGATCAAGCTTTAGATCTAAAATGCAGTTGTTATGAAACATAGGGAAACAACTTAAAAAAAATTTAACCAACATAATGAGGAACCCATGAAAAAAAAATCAGAAAATGAGGCATTCCACAGGACAGTTGACTTGGTATCTGAAGTCAAAGTCATGGTCTTTTGTGTTCTGCCCATGAAATTCTGATGTGAGAGGCAGGAAGTTCCCACCACATACCCAGAAAACAACTCTCTAAACACCAATGAGTGTCCTACAATTCAACTCAATTCTGACACTATCTACCCATAGATTGCATCAGATTTCACAAGTTATTTAAGAATTCAGTCCTACAAGACCACACACCCCTACCTCATTGTTACCTGTACTTTGGACCAAGTGACTCTAAGTCAGAGGTTCTCACCACCCCTGCCTTTGGTTTGATTAATTTGTTAGAGTGGCTCTTATAATTCAAAGAAGCATTATAGTTACTAGATCACCAGTTTGTTATAAAAAGATACAACTCAGGAACAGCCAGAGGGAAGACATACATAGGGTAAAAGTATGGGGAAAAGGTGCAGATTTTCCATGCCCCCTCTCGGCATGCCATTCTCCCAGTGCCTCCACATATTCACAGGCCCTGAGCTATCTGAACCCTGTTGTTTGGGGCTTTTAGAGAAGTTTCATTACACAAGCATAGTTGATTAAATCATTTCCCACTGGCAGCTGATCTGACCTCTCACCCCTCCCCTGAAAGAAGGACAGAAAGTTCCAACTCTTTAATCACCTGGCTGGTTCCCCTGACAGCCAGCACTCATCCTTAGGTGCTTTCCAAAAAGCCATCTTATTAACATAACAAAGACACCTTGACACCTTTATGCTCTCATCACTTAGGAAATTCCAAAGGTTTTAGGAACTCTGTGTCAGAAATGAGGACAAAGACCAAATATATATTTCTTATTATAAATCATAATATCACACATAGGGACAAAAAAGGTGGAGAGACAGTAAGACTGCTCTAGATTAGAAGAGACTTAAAAGCTGTAACTACCAAATGGTCCTTAATTGGAATCTGGTTTAAATAAAGAAGCTATAAAAAGACATTTTTGGTACAATCAGGGAAATTTAGAAACAGACTAGATGTTAAAGAATATTAGGGAATTATTGTTAACTTTGTTAGATGTGATCATTGTACTGTGGTTATGTAGAAAAATGTCATTTTGTCAATGATATGTGTAAAAATTATGTAGAGGTGAAATATCAAGATCTCTAATTTATTCTAACTTATTTTAAAATATTTTAAAAGCAGATTAAGCAAATATAGCAAAATTATTACAAGCGTTAAGTCTAGATGATGGTATATGAGTGTTCATTGAAGTATTTATTCTACTTTCCTATATGTTCGAAATTTTTCAAAATAAAAATGTTTTAAAATACTTTTTACATACATACAAAAGCTAAGGGAACTTATTAGCATCAAAACTGTAATACAGGAACTGTTAAAGGAAGTCTTTTAGGCAGAAAGAAAATGTTACCTCATAGATGAAAATCTGGATATAAACAAAGGAATAAAGCATACTTGAAATGGAAAATATATGATTAAATATAGAAATTTTATTTATTTTTAAAAGCCACTTTAAAGGATAATCGAGTCTTTTACACTTGGCCCTGGACTGGAGATTAAACATGGCCTATGGTAGAGTAGAAAATTAAACTCTGTCAACAATTATAACTGAGCAACTACCAATAAAAACATGTATTCTCACTTCTCTAGAAATATAGAAACTATGGAAAGTCTGGTCCTTACATTCCCTCACAGCAACAATTGTCTTGAGTTGAGTGATGGCTGGATGTGGGGTTCATTCAAAATAGCCCCTTCACAGACAGGAGAAGCAAAGAGTTTTGGGTCAGCAGCCCCAAGAAGGACAATGAACAAAGCGTTCCCCAGGCTGTGCTTGCCCCCAAAGACACTTTGCATTGCTTCAATGGGCACTATATGCCCCTTTGGTTGTTCCCATGGACATTATCTTCCTGCTCCTGGAGGACACTGCAGGTGGGTCCTCCCCAACACTAGGTGGACAGCATGGCCGGTTCTCATCTGTGGGAGAAGACCCTTATTCCCCATGGATGAGGCAATCCCCCTCCCCTCTACTCACATACAGAACAATGCCTTCTCTTGGCCAGATACCTCTTCCTGCAGCTCCAACCCACCAAGTGCTGAAGCCTCACTGTATTATAATAAATGGCATGACTCACTCTGCTGGTGATTTTATTGGAATATCCAAGGTCCTGGCCTTGGTCTCCTTTTATAAAGGGGAAAACTGCAGCATAATTAGACCGGTATTTGCCTTCTTGGACAAAGAGAATGACAATTTTATATTTAAAGAAAAATCAGATGAAGGAAGATAGGCTTTAGAAGTACAAGTCAAGAAAGACCAAAGGGAGAACCAGAAAATGTTTCACCCACAAGTACATGGCTAATCTGCTAGGACACCAAACTTGAGAAGCAACATGGCTTCTGATGATGCAAGCCCTTCAGGGAAAATGAAAGTTTCTTTCTTTTTTCTTTTTTTCTAGAAATTGTTTGCCTAGAAACAATGAATGTTTAGAATGGTTTATTGGGGTTTGCAAGAGATAGCAGTTTATTTTTTTTCTTTTAATAAATGTTTTGTGGGTTGGGATAGGTGTTACAGGTTAACTAGCTAAAGATTTGCTGGATTTGTGAAAGTGAGTGTTAGCAATTTGAAAAGAGGGTGGGTCACTTTTTAAAAGCCATTTTGGAAGACTTTACAGAGGTGAAGAAAGTATATGAAACAATTATTTTTTTCTTTTCTTTCTCAAATTTGGACATTGTTCCTCTATGAGATGGCCATAAAAATTGTGGAACTCTTTAATGCCAAGGCTAGGGAAAAGAGTGACACTTTTATTGCCTTAGATAGTGAATGTTCAGACAACCCAGGTTTCTGACTCCATTCTCTACACATGTGAGTGATATGGGGAAAGCATCACTGGAATTCTCAGAATCTCCAGAATCTTGTGTATTGTCCCTCACTGCACTGCTTGTAATATTACTATGAAAAAGCAGAGATTCACATACTTGAAAGTATTTCCCAAACCTAGTGGTCTGTTCTTGTATATTTAAAGTGGAGAAAAAGAGAATTTTCCATACCGAATCAAAATAAAATTTAAAATGAAAGGAAAATTGTGACAGCTAACATCGTACTTAATGGTAAAAGATTGAATTATTTTCCCCTAAGACCAGAAACAATATAAGGTGGTCTGCTCTCACCAGTTCCATTCAGCACTGTATTGGAATTCTAGATGAGGCAATTAAGAAAGAAAAGGACATTGAAAGATTTCTAAATTGGAAAAAAAGAGGAAAAACTATCTCTATTAGCAAATGACATGATCTTGTGTAGAAAAAGCCATGAAGAATCCACCAAAAAACTATGAGAGCTAATAAATTAGTTTAGAAAACTTGAAAGATACAAATCAATATGCAATATACAATCATCAATTGAATTTTGTACACTTGCAATGAACAATCCAAAAATAAAATTGGAAACACAATGTTATTTATAATAGCATCGAAAAAGAATAAAGTCATTAGGAATACATTTAACAAAAGAAATGCGAGACCTGTACACTAAAAACTGTAAGACATCATCAAATGAAATTAAAGGAGACCTTAATAAATAAAAAGATATTCCACATTCAAGGACTGGAAGATTTAGTATTGTTAAAATGTCAATAGTCCTGCATATTGATCTACAGATTCAATACAATCCTCATCAAAATCCAGCTGTCTTTTTTTTTTGGCAGAAAGTCTAAAGCTAATCTTAAAATTCATATGGAAACAAGGAATTCAGAATATCCACAACAATCTTGAAAAAGAACAAAGTTGGAAGACTTACATTTCCCAATTTCAGAAAGCTAGAATAGTTAACACTGTGTGGTAATGACATAAGATAGATATATGGATCAATGGAATAGAATTGAGAGTCTAGAAATAAACCCCTACATCTGTGGTCAACTGATTTTTGACAAAAGTGGCAAGACGATGCAATAGAAAAGGAATAGCCTTTTGACAAATGCTGCTGTGACAACTGAATATCCACATACAAAAGAATGAAGTTGAAATCATATCTAACACCATACAAAAAATTAACTCAAAATGGATCAAAGATATAAATGTAAGAGCTAAAACCATAAAAAAAATCTTAGAAGAAAACAGATATAAATCTTCATGACCTAGGGTTAGGCAATGATTCCTAAGATTGGACATCAATATTATAAGTGAGAAAAGAAAAAATAGATAAACTGAATCATATAAAAATTCAAATATTTTGTGCTTCAGAAGATATGACCCCAAAAAAGTAAAAGATCCACAAAATAGGAAAAAATAGAAGTGATATCAGAAACATGGTGGGGTGATAGATGCCCTCAGATCTCTTCCCTTGAAACAACAATAAGCTGAACACATAAAA
>KE748646.1:0-10543 GCA_000465285.1 Eidolon helvum
GGGACGGGTTCTGCCTTGCCCAAAGCCCCCCCGCAGACACAGCCTCTTTAAGAGGTGTCTGCCACTGCCAGTGCTATGGCCTCTGTCCCAACCCAGCTGCTGGAGACAGGGCAGCCCCATGTCCTCGCCCTGTCCTACCTTTTGCTGTTGCAGGGTGATTTCTTAGGTTTCTCCCCATTTGTATGGCTTGTTCATCTAGATCCCCGGGGATTTTCCTTGCTGTTTGCTCCTTGTTTCTGTCACAACTTTGATTTGGTCGCCAGACGGATAAACAGAGCCTCTTAACACCTATGCCATTTTTTTTCTCTCCAGCACACTAGCCTTCTTAAATTTGCTGAAAAATAAATTTTTATACTTTTCCAAGTTCTTTTTTTCTTCCCCAAAACTTTTCTTCACAATGTTACCATGTTCTTATAAAAGATGACAAAAAATGGTGCATATCTAATAATGGTATCTTAATAACAAAGCAATACAGATTCTGAAATAACTTAATGTGGAGTAATAATCTAGTTTAATATGGAGTTATTTGGATGAATTCATATCGTTACCTATTCTGTTGTAATTTATCATAACTTCTAAGATTCAAGAACTGTATATTTTCCTTTGTAAGTGTTATTTGTTCTTCACAATAATACAAATAAATATACTTATCCAATTTTACATTTGTGGGAATTGGGACTCAAAGGTGTAACAATTTACAATTATAAATTTATGATAAATTACAACAGAATATGTTTTCCCAACTTTGTTACTATCTAATGTCAATATTTCATGGTGAACTACTTATTGCCCCCATGACTTCATGATGTGAGTCATGGTATTTTATAAACTATTATGTACATTAATTATTTTTTTTAATTGAGGTAGGGTTAACATATAACATTATATTAATTTCAAGTATACAACATAATGATTCAATATTTGTATATATTGCAAAATGACCACCACAATAAGTCTAGTTAACATCCATCATCATACAGTTACAAAAAATTTTTTTTCTTATGATGAGAACACTTTAACAACATTTAAATATGTGATATAGTATTTTTAACTATACTCAGCATGCTGTACCTTATATCCCCAGGACTTATTTCTTTTATAACTGGAAGTTTGTACCTTTTGACCTCCTTCACCCATTTTGTCCACACCTCCACCCTGCCCCTGGCAACCATCAGTCTGTTCTCTGCATCTATGAGCTTAGATTCATAAGTTATTTAATATTTGAAGGCAGCAATTTTTGTCTGAATTGAGAATGAAGTAAAGATGAGAGTCAAGAAACCAAGAATGATTTCTTAGTTATTTTAATTCACCACCCATATTCTGTACACTAGAATGTTTTTCTATAACTCTGCCTAGAGAAGGATAAAAGCACAATTTGACCAGAGCTACTTGGCACTGCTTATTGAGGCATTTGGAAAGGATCCATACCCTAATATTAATGATAGTGCAGAAACTCTCCACACCAGTTTGTAAATTTTGAATACAAATAAATACAAAACCCATGCCTAATTTCTGGAAAAGAGAATTTAGACTTAATGAGTAACTTCTAAGATTCAAGAACTGTATATTTTCCTTTGTGTTATTTGTTCTTCACAATACTACAAATAAATATACTTATCCAATTTTACAGTTGTGGGAGTTGGGACTCAAAGGTGTAATAATTTACAAAAGTTCAGATAACTGGTATGCTACAGGAGTCAACCTTATTCTCTTTAACATATACGTCTGTGATGGTACACCTTGATACATCATTTACTAAGCTTCGTCTTCCTTAATCAGAGCAGTGATCTTTCAAATATTTGGCTACGTCCCCCATAAAACAACTTTGAAAACTAACATACCCCCTTTTACATTTTTAAGTTGACACCTACACTATTTTCTTCATATTTCAACTTTAAATAATGCAAAGATATTTCTAGCATGTTTTCAGTACTGTCATTCATTAATCATATACAAGCAAGCTCTTTTTTGAACATTTAGTAATTTTGCAATTAACCTTTTTCTTGAAATCATTTCTATTCCATTTTCATCACTGATTTTCATTTTAATGTAACAATTGCTCATCCTTATATTTTTATTAATTTACTTTATTTTACTTCTCTGCAACAAAAATGAAATTTTAATTTTTTTCTGTGACCAAAAGGCTCTGTCAATTTTTTTAAAGATTCAGTTACTATTATTAGTACCCAGTTGATCAAAATAATAAATGTATTTAATATTTTAATAATTATTAAACATACAAAGGGCCACAATTTGGCTCTCTTTTGGCCAAGACCTTTTCTTCCTGGTGAGAAGTCCATATGCAAAAAGACAAGCTGTCCAGAGCTCATAACCCCCTTTAGACCATGCTCTGGGTATTTAAATCTCTAGAATTCCTCACTCAGATGGCTTCATGTCTGCTTCCAGAGCCTGTACCTCTTCTGTGTTCAAAGCTTCTTCTCATGACCTGTCCTCCAAAAGGTGAATGTGCAGCATATGTGCACAAGGCAACCAAGTGGAAACTTTTGGCAAGACTAGACAGAGCTTAGATGTACAAGCTTCAAGACCCCTTATAGTGTGGGGAAAGGATGGAGGTGGGAAAAGAAGAGGGCTGGCTAGGGGCCTCCACTTGTACTGTTGACTCAGGTCTCTAAATGTCAGTGGCAGGGGTGGTTTTTTTCAATATTTTTTTTGGGGGACTGGGCTTTTTTAGATATGATGAGAGCACTGGTCTTGTTAAGATATGATGGTGGTTTGAGTTAGGGTAGTAAATGTTAGAGGCAATAAGAAATGTCAAATTAGGGTAGAACTAACAAGAGTGACTGATGCTTGGATGTGAATATGAAGGAGAGATGTTAAATATAATGCCTAATTTTTATTCTTGAATGTTTGGATGAATGGTATTGTCATTTACCAAGATAGAAAATAGTATATAGCAACTACATAGAATGAGGATATGGAGATCATATTAAGTTTGAGATGCTTATTGGATATCAAAGAGGTAATATTAAGTAGGCATTTGGATATATGTGTATGGAGCTCAGTGGAAAGTTTGGTAACTAGAGTAAGAATTTGGGAATTTCAGTTAAGATACTATTAGCTGGAAGTTATATAAAGCCCAACTGGAAACTTTTATAATAAAGGTATTTATTCCTCCACTTGGCAAGAAATTCAGATGGCTTAGCAGCTAAGCAGTGATATCAAATGCATTTTATATCATTTGTTTTCAAAAACAGTGAACTCCAATGAGTAGGTTTGCTTATCACAGTGGTATGCATTACCAATTCTGAAACTACTTAATATTCATTGTAAGAATGAACAAATGAGTATGAAATACTATGAAAATACTCTGAGAAATGGGAACAAAGCTCATTGTCAGAAAGAGAGTTACAGATATAGAAAGAAGGAAGGTTAGAATAAACCCTGTGGTGTAGCTCTCTCGGCAGAGATAGCCTAAAAGCAATGACTATACCTGTCACCTAGGTCTTATTCTCCACTAAAAGCAACCACAGTTTCATGGTGAAATGGATAATTCCAGGGTTGGTACTGAGAAAGTATAAAATGAGCCTTTAATATTTTGCTCCATCAAGAAACTAAAGAGATGCTCAACGAATGATGGAGACATTGCAAAGACACAGGAGCCAACTTGAGGGGGCTCCTACTGGCCAAATTTAGGAAATTTTCAGTTAAAGTTATAAAAAGGATATATAGTATTCATATCCCACAGTCACCCAATTCACCACTCAGAGGCAACTTATCAGCTAGGATTCCATCAAGATACCAGAATTCTCAATTTCTCCCCTCTCTTTTATCTTCCAAATCTTGTGTAAGTGTCTCTCTGCCACTCTAACAAAGAGTCATGTGAAAGAGAGGATTCTAAGAAATGTAGCTAACTCACAGCTGCTCCTGTGAGAACATAGTATGGGATAACAGTGATGTCAAATTGTCAACAGACAGTCCATTTCACAACAAATGTAAGTTACCTGTTTTTTGAGTTTCCTTTCAAATATTCATTCAAATATATACCTGTATTCTTTTCTTAATGGCAGTATATGATAAAATACTGTTCTACTCTGATTTCTTTATTTACTGGCATGTTAATGAGCGTTCCATTTCTATAAGGTTGATGTCATTTTTTTTAATTGATGCATATTATATTATTGAATGGTTATACCATAATTTACCTTATTTATTCCCTATTAATGGAAATTTAAATTGTTCCCAACTTTTTGCTATTACAAACAGTGCAATGAAGACCCTGTTCATACATTATTTCAGCTCCTGCAAATATACCTTTAGGATAAATTTCCAAAAAGAAAATTTTTGGACTAAATGTAATATTTATTTACAATGTTTATAAACATTGACTTGATTAAAGCTGTAACAATTTATACTGTCACTGGCAAAATATGAAAGTGTTTGTATCCCCCTACCTTTCAGAATGTTAGTAAACTTATGAACATGGTATGCCTTTGCATTTGTTCAAGTCTTTTCTGCCTCTTAGCATCTTTTACATATTTTTATATTAATCTTGCACATTTCTTATAAGTTTATTCCTGAGGTTTGTTTTTATTTTTATTTTCATATTTTAATTGTTTTTGTTTTCATTACAGGTAGCAACAAAAAAATGGAGAGTAATAAAAGTGAGTTCAGAAAGATAATAGGGCAGGCCAGATCATGTAAGACTTTGCAGGTCATTATAAGGAATTTAAATTTAACTCTAAATGAGATCGGAAGTCATTGGAGGATTTTGAACAAAGAAATTAGCTGATGGGACTTGTTTCAGCACAGTCACACTGGCTGCTTTGCTAAGAATATGCTGACATGGGGCAAAGGAAAAAGCATGGACATTAGTTAAAAGGCTATTGCAGTGATCCATGCTAAAATAATGGTGTTCTAGACCACAGTGGTGGTAATTGATATGGTGAAATGTGGTCAAATTCTGGATATATTTTAATTAGAGGGTAGAGCTGTTATGATCTTCTGATGGACCAGATATGAGTTGAGAGAGAAGAGGAGGAGTCAAGACTTTGATTTGAGCAACTGGAAAAAATGAAATTGTCATTTACTGACGTGTATAGGACCGTTGGAATTTTGGAGTTAATAACAGAAATGTAGATTTCAATATTTTAATTTATGGATCCATTTAAAGGGTTGGCTCTATCAATTCTAAAATTCATGTGAGAGATCTAAACTAGAATTTTAAATGAGAGTTTAGGCATTGGCTGAATAAACCAACAACTGAGCTTAAAAAGAAAGAAGATGCCCATGGGCAGTATAGTGAGTCACTCTGACATTTAAAATTCACCTAGATAAGAGAGACTAGCAAAAGAAGTTGAGAAGGAGTAACCAGAGAGGTAGGAAAAAGATTAGGTGAGTATGCGATTCTAAAACCCAAGTGGGAAATGCAACCCAAGGAGGAGAGTGACTGACTACATCAAATGACATTAATAGATCAAATAAGATAAAGGTTGAGAATTGTTTGTTGAATTTAGAAACATTGAGGTCATTTGTGACCTCAAAAGTTGTTTTAGAAGCTTGGTGAGGACAATACCTGATTAGAGTAGGTTTAAGACATAATATGAAGAGATTGGAGGCAAGTAAAATTTTGCTGGAAAGAGCCAGAAAGAAATAGAGCAATGGATGAAATGACAAGTTAAAAGAGGCGTAAAAAAAGAGAGAGAGAGAGAGAGAGAGAGAGAGAGAGAATTAGTACCATCTTTATATTCTAATTCAGTTGAGCAGAAATACGAGGATGAGCCTTATTCCATTTCCATATTTTCTAAGTATTGTGTGCCATTTTAATTCATATGTAAAAGTCTACTTTTATACCTAGAATGTTTCTGTGGTTTGAATCTTGAAATACTTTTTTTCATGTCCAATATTTGGTTTCTCCTTTGGTACTTCACATATGCCTATGTTGGGTCTCCTTTGTATATTTTTTTATAGCTATAATTTTGTCTAATCCATTGAATATATTCACATTTCCATTTCATTTTGTTTAATTTCTTGAACACGACATCCATGCCCCTTACTGTGCTTCTGATACTGTGAAGTTCATTTTTCTCTGTTTTGAAAATGGTCCTCATTTCTATGTTTCCCTTCTCATTGACTCTAAGCTCTGTCCACATTTTTAAAATTTATAGATATATATTTAACAATTATAGTTGACATATAATATTAGTTTCAGGTGTACAACACAGTGATTGGGCATTTATATAACTTACAAAGTGCTCACCCCAATAAATCTAGTACCCATCTGACACCATACGTATTTATTACAATACTATATTCCATATGCTATGCTCTCTACATCCTCATGACCATTTTGTAACTACGAATTTGTACTGTTTAATCCCTTCTCCCTTGACCCATGTTCATACACCCTAATTTTGCAACCATCAAAATGCTCTGTATCTATGCGCTTGTTTCTGTTGTTTGTTTGTTTATCCAGTTCTCTAGATTCCACGTATAAGTGAAATCATATGACATTTGTCTTTCTCTGACTTACTCCACTCAGTGCCCTCTGAGTACATACATGTTATGGCAGATGATAAGATTTCATTCTTTTTTATGGCTGAATAATATTACATCGTATATATGTACCAACTTTTCTTTATCCCATTGTCTATCATTAGGTACTTAGGTTGCATCTATATCTTGGCCATTGTATGTGAAATGTCCGTATTTGTCTCTTGTTGTAGCCTTTGTTTTAAAGTCTATTTTGTCTGGTATTAGTATTGCTACCCCAGCTTTTTTGTTTAATTTTCATGAAATATCTTTTTCTGTCCCATTACTTTCAGTTTGTGTGTGTCTTTTGATCTGAAGTGAGTCTCTTGTAGGCAGCATATATAAGGATATTATTTTCTTATCCATTCAGCCACCCCCCCCCCCCCCCCTGGAGCATTTAATACATTTACATTAAAACTAATTGTTAATAGATGTGTTATTATTGCCATTTTATTATTCATATATTTTTTCTTTTTTTCTTTTTTTCTTATTCTTAAAGAAGTCCATCCACCATTTCCTATAATACTGGCTTGGTGTTGATGAACTTTTAGCTTTTTCTTGTCTGGGAAACTCTATCTGTCATTAGATTCTAAATGGTGGCTTTGCTGGGTGGAGTAATCTTGAAGTAGGTCTTTGCTTTTCATCACTTTGAATATTTTTTGCCAATCCCTTTGACCTGCAAAGTTTCTGTTGACCAATTAGCTGACAGTCTTATGGGATCTCCCTTGTAGGTAACTAATTGTATTTCTCTTGCTGCTTTTAAGATTCTCTTTGTCATTAACATTTGGCATTTTAATTATGATATGTCTTGGCGTGAGCCTCTTTGAGTTCCTCTTACTCTCTAAACTTCCTGGGGCTTATGTCTATTTCCTTCACCAGGTTGGGGAAGTTTTCCATCATTGTTTCTTTAAATAGGTTTTCAATTTCTTGCTCTCTCTCTTTGCATTCTGGTACCCCTATAATGCAAATGTTGGACACTTGATGTTGTCCAAAGAGCCCTTTAAACTACTGTTATTTGAGGGGATTTTTTTTCTTTTATGTTCTGATAGATATTTTTGCTACCTTATCTTCCAAATTGCTAGTTTGTCTGTCTGCTTCATCTATTCTGTTGTTGATTCCCTCTATTTTTTAGTTTAGTTTAATTCTTTATTTCTGATTTTTTTTTGTAGTTTCTATCTCCCTTTTTTATGTTTCCTATCTCTTCATTGAAGTTCTCATTGAGATCATTGAGCATCCTTATAACCAATGTTTTGAAGTCTGCATCTGGTAGATTGCTCATTTCCATTTCATTAAGTTCTTTTTCTGGATATTTGTTCTGTTCTTTCATATGGAACATGTTTCTTTGTCTCCCCATTTTCACTGCCTCCCTGTGTTTGGTTCTATGTATTAGGTAGATACATCTCCTGGTCTTAGTAGAGTGACCTTCTGTAGTATGCGTCCTGTGCGGCCCAATGGCGCAGTCTCCCTAGTTATCTAAACTGGGTGCTCTTGGTTTGTATACCTTGTGTGGGTTGTGTGTGCTCTCCTGTTGTAGTTGAGGCCTAGTTGCTATTTGCATGTCAATGGGAGGGATTGATTGTGATGACTGGCCATGACTATAGTGGAGGAGCTATTGTGCAGGGGGTGACCCTACAGAGCAGGATTCACTTTAGCAGGGCATTTGTGCCTGCCCATTCTGCCCTTTGGGTGTGTCATTTGTGCAGGCAACTGGGTGGTGTCCGGCTCAGTCCAAAGCAGCCACCAGGCATGCAGACCCTGGGGCCACCTGGGAGGGGCCCCACTGCAGGCCAAGTTCATCTGCCACCTGTGCCCTTCCTGGGCCACCTGGCATGAGCCACAAGCAATCTGCTGATGGCCACCACCTGTGATAGGCTTGGAGGTGCCTAGGAGAAGAAAAGCTGTGAAACAAGGCCAGCTGCACTAGGGCACTATAGTGTATTTTAACATAGTGGGTACTATGACCATGGGAATTTAGGCAAAGCCATAGCTCCAATGGGTAAGATGAGGCATAAGTATTTGTTTTCTATTTTATGTTCATTAACTCCCTAAAAATTCATCCAATAGTTTATAGGAGAAACCTTGTTTAAATTTAGTGTGATACCCAGATATAACTCTTATTTGAGCCCCAGTATTGAGTAACTCCATTTAGATTAGCCAAATGGTTAATTTTAGCAGATGCTAAATTTAATTCAGTACCTATAATATAGAAGTATAAAAGTCAGTTAATTATTACTCTTTGTCTTCTTGGGGTATAAATTATTTTAGTAAAGTTTGGATTTACAGTTGGTTCAAATTCTAAACCTCTCTTCAGTTTTTGTTTCCTCCCCTGTATCCAAGTTCATCCTTCCTTCCTTCCTTCTTCCCTTCCTCCCTCCCTCCCTCCCATCCTTAGACACTACACCAAAACCACAATCCACAAATGATAAACTGGGCCTCATCAAAATTAGAAAATTTTATTCAAAAAAATGAAAAGATGAGCAGCTGACAGGAAGAAGATATTTGTGAAACATACATCTGATAAAGGACTTATATCCAGAATTTAGAAAGAAGTTTCACAGTTATATAAGAGGCAGCCCAACACTCCAATTTAAAAAAATGGGCAGTGTATATGAATAGACATTCTCCCAAAGACTATATATCAATGGCTCTTAAATACACAAAAAAATACTCAACAGCAGTAATCATTAGGGAAATGCACCCCAAAACCACAACAAGATACCATTTCATACCCACTAAAATAGGTATAGTAAATGAGACAGAAAATAACAAATTTGTCAAGAATGTGAATAAATGGGAACCCTCATACATGGGAAGTAAAATCATGAAGCAACCTTGGAAAACAGTTAAATAAAAATAAACAAAATTAGCATATAACCCATCAATGTCATTCCCAAGAAAATGAAAATATGTCTGTACAAAGACTTATACAAGAATGTTGCCTAGGGTTACAGGTGGGAATGGGGATTAACTGTGGGCATGAAGAATTTTATTGGGGTGATATAAATGTTCTAAAATTGATTTACAGTAATGGTTGCATCATTTGTAAATTTAGTAAAAATCGCTAAATTGTATACTTGAAATGGATGAATTTTATGATATGTAAAAATATACAATAAAACTGTTAAAATCTCTTGTGTGCCTCATGTCTGTGTCTCTTGTCTCCATTGACCTTCTCTTTTGTGCCTCATTGCTCTCATCCCTTTCTTCTGTTCTCCACTCTATGTTCCTCTCTCAACATGTCCCTCTATGTTATTTTATCTCTATCTCCTATTTGGTTTTTTTTCCTGCCTCCTTTCTTCTGTGTCCCACTCTCCCTGTGTCACTATCTCTGTCTCTGTTTCCTCCCTCTCTGTTTCCCCTATTTATACCTCTCTCTGTCCACTCTCCCTCTCTTTGGATCCCTGTTTCTCTTTTTGTCTCTCTGTGAATCCCTTGATTGTTCTCTGTCCCTTGCTCACTCTCTATCTCTCTCTAGGTGTTTCTCATGTGTTTTATGATATATTTGTCAGTCACTCATACAGTAGCTTGTATTGCCATCCTTGTATCTCAGTATTTTTCTTCCTGTTTCTCTACCTCATTTCCTAGTATTAACAGGCTGTTTATGTCCTTTATGATGTCAGCTAAAACTTATTTTAATAAAATGTCTCCAAGTCGGCCTTAAAAAAGTGTTAGTCCTAATTTATATTAATGAAGGCTTTAGAATTTGATTTGGAGGAATTATTCTCTCTCAAAAAATATTCTTAGCATTGTTTTAATTATTGTATTCCAAGACCAGTGATAGCTGAAGTTGCATTAATTAACAAATACCCAAAGCATTCTACGTACCTGACTTTCTGATTCATATATTATACATTTCCCTCACGTAAATCAAGGAAAATAAAATTCTATGCAGTAAATCAGTGCGCAGTCATGTGATGTATGAAGTCTGTGGTAAAATCAAGATACAAAAAGTATCAGAAAGCTCACTTGGGATCCCATACTACTTTTGTCTGTTTAGCTACTTATCCCAATAAGATTAGAAGGGCAAGGGGATAGGAAAAATTTACCCAATATT
>AWHC01002934.1:0-31588 GCA_000465285.1 Eidolon helvum
GGAATGGTTATTGCCAGAGGCAGGAGTGGAGGGATGGGTCAAACAGGTGAAGAGGGTCAAAAGGTGCAAACTTCAAGTTATAAAATAAATAAGTCCTGGGGCTGTGACACACAGCATGGTGACGATGATTAATAGTATTGTACTGCATATTTGCTAAGAGAATAGATCTTAAACGTTCTCATCACAAGAAAAAAAAATTCGGTGACTGTGTGTGGTGATGGATGTTAACCAGACATATGGTGGTGATCATTTCACAGTATTGAGTCATTATGTTGTACACCTAAAGTCAATATAATGTTATATGTCAATTATACCTCACTAAAAATAAAAAATTTTAAAAATAGACTCACTTAAAAAAATAACACAGGAACAATACAGTGTCACAAAACTTGGAGTTAAAAAATGGGAGTGTCTGGACTCAGGAGACTATTCTGCGTGTGAAGGGGGCTGGCTGTGATACGCCCCCGGCCTGCCTCTTTCATGTGTTTCTGGGCGAGATTTAAAAGTAGATTATAGCTGTGAAAACTCTATGTAAACTGTGAAACAATACATAAATGTTTCTGGGTGAGATTTAAAAGTAGATTATAGCTGTGAAAACTCTATGCAAACTGTGAAACAATACATAAATGTAAGACACAGAGGAGCCACTCAATCGATGTTTATTTAGCTGACTCATCAACAGTGATTAGATCACATTCATGAATCTTACGCTGGCAGACGATAAAAGCAGAGAACACAGGAAGATCAGGCCTGAAACGCCCCCTCTGCCGCTTACCACCTACGGAGCCTGGGGTCAGAGCAAACTAAGGGGTGGGAAGCAGAGGACCGGTCTATAAGGGGCATTAAAAAAAAATCACTAAAATAATCTGGGAAAAGATCTCAGGAATCTTGGTAACTCTTACAAAGTTGAGAAAATGGGTCCAATGCCTGCTAAAGTGGCCAATAGCAGTGAATGGAAATATAAAAGCACCCCTCATCACTGCCAGCCTGCCCCCGAGAAAATGCCTGCAGCATCTGAATATTCTCTGAATGATTATCGCTGCTTTGCCTGCGTGCAGTGTCTTGACTGAGGTCGCTCTTCTCAAAACCCCAGTTTCCTGTTCTGTAAGATGATGGACAGAACATTTCCTGGGAAAGACTACTGTTCATATTTCGAGATGACATATAAAATGTTTGCACTGAATAAAAATTCAGTAAAAATGCAGACACTGTGGGTGCCCACACTAAAACCGTCTGGAAAGGTGGTGGGCCAGGGTGGAGACGAGTGTTTGGGCCAAGGTGCAGATGGGCCAGGGCAGAGTGGGAGTCAGGCTCAGGCCGTGTGACTAATGCGTGCTCCTGCCAGCTGGGGGCTCGGCTTTACCTCGGCAGCCCATGGAAGCTTTCTATGAAGTTATCACCTTGCAAAAATGAGCGAGAGTAGACTGTACTCCAAGAAACACTGGTCGTTCATGACTGTGGGACATATGCCGCCTGTCCCCAAGCATAACCTGCAACTCTATGAGGCAGGAGACTATGGGTAATGGCCCCGTTCTCATCCAGGCTCCGTCCGGGACAAGCCGTTTCGCCTGATCCAAGGTGCCCGATTGCTTAAGTCTCACTAGAATGTGATTGACATCTGCTCCAGCCCTTCATGGGAGTAGAGAAAGGGATGCTTTGGCAAGTGTAAAGCAACTACAAAATGAGGGACCATCAAGTCTGGCAGTCCTATCGAATGGAATGGAATTCCTTTAATTTCATTTTTAAAAAAATATTACTCAAAAGGGAGTTTTTCTCTAATCGTGTAAGCCTGTTTCCTATTCACATGCTGAGCTTTGAAACTGGAAACGAATTAGAACTTGGTCTGGAAAGGAGACATTAGGAGAGGGAGGAAGGAAAGAGAGGATGCAAAGGTTTTCATAGAGTTTAAGGCCAAAAGGATTGAGTTCAAGTTTCGCTGTGTTTAATGTAAAAGATATGTGAAGATATGCTCTGGATTCTAGCAGCCATTCAATGCCAAGGACAAAACACAACAGTGGCGTTCATTACGAGCAGTTTAGGGAAGGAATGCACTGCATAGGAGGGATAGCAATATTTTATTTATTTTACATCACGATATAATTTGTTTTTAGTACTAATCTAGAGGTCCACCTAAAAGTAGTAGTTATCAAATTAAACCTCACTCTTTCTAGAAATTAAAATAGCTCCACTGTTCAGGGCAAAAATAAATAAATTTTAAAAAATTTAAAAACAGGTTCCTTTTTTAAAGATGTAGTGATATGTTGTTACTGGAAAGTGTTGTGTACTTACTGTCTATCTTTTGTACATATTTTACAGAATAGAGGATTTCCCATTTTCTAGAAAGCTCAGAAGTGCCCGTCTTATTAGAGAAAATACCAAGAGGAAAAATAAACATTTATGCAAGAGGATTTTGTCTCAAAAATTGAAGGCAGGAATGTTTCTTAGTATGATTACAGCTTTATTTTTAAAAAGACAGAAATAAAAATGTTAATAGTGGTTGTGTCTGGTAACGAAATAAGGACTTTTGTGAAGTACTTTTGAATTCTCCATTAGTGACTTTTTCATAGTTTAAAAACATTCTTTTTAAAATAAAAGTTTCTTAAAGTAAGAAACTTAATGTATGCTTTTCTGCATAAGTATTAAAAAGTAGTACAGTTTTATTATAATGATTACTCTTAAAAATCTCATAAAATACATTAATCAGCAATTACTGAATAAGAGGAATGTATAACAATCTTTTATTTTTGCAAAAAAAAAAAAAAACCCTAATATATTAAATGAAATTTCATTTACTCATTCAGCAAATACTGGCTAGATGCTTGTCGCTGGCTAGGGCTTTTAATGATAAAGAAGGGCTACATGCCGTTCAATGATAACGATGGTCTACATGCTGTGGAGTTGTGATGATCTATATCAATTATCCATATTCAGTATTACATCAGTACAAGGTGTTGAGCATATAATTTAAACCATAATTCATGTTTGAAGATCAGATATGTAGGGATTAAGCAAAAGTATCAAAAATCAAAGAATTCTTTATGAAGCAGAATTAGTAATTCTCAGAAACCTATTTAAATGATTTCATGTGTGTGTCATGCCTATAACATATGTATATGATTAACACAACAAAAAGCATTCTCAACTAGTGTCAGATGGGATTTATGAGTCATTTATGTAACATACAGAACACTTGAAGGAAATAAGTTAACAGTAGAAGGAAACCATAATATTGAGAAAAGTTTCACATAATTGATATTCAATGTGCTTTTTAATTTTAATACTACCCTTTTCATTTCATTCATTCATATTTATTTCCGCATATATCTCTAAAAGATTGATACTATTTAAAAAGGACCTAATAACAAGAACCATTATCGCAAACTAAAAAATGAACAGTAATTCTTTAATACTGGCAAATATCCAGCTTGTAGTCACATTTCCCTATTGTCTTATAGCATTTTTTTACTTTTTTTTAATTTAAATCAGGATCTAAATAAGATCTGTACATTGCAACCGGTTGCTGTGTCTCAAATTTCTTTAATCTGCAGCTTCCCCACCATCTATCTCTTTCTACTGTCCCTTGGCAATTTGGTTGAAGAAAACCGATCATTTGTCTTGCAGTGTTTTTTATACATTCTGGATTTTGCATCCCTGTACTGTGGTTTCATAGGGTCCAGTGCAGACTGCTAGTTCTATCTAGAGGTTTGATTAGATTTCTATTTGAATTTGGCAAGGACGCTTCACAGGTGGTAGGGTGTTCCAGCAGGAGGGATATATGACAGGTTTTTCCTTCTTTTGTGAAGTTACCTGCTACTGATGTCACTACCTACAGCCAGTCAGCCACTAGGATTGCAGAATGGTGAGATTCTAATTCTTTGCTCTCTCCTTCATTCATTAGCTAGAATACTTCTGTAAAGAGAAACTCTTCTTCCATAACAAGTTTTAGCCGATGTTACTTTGAAAAAGTAAACACTACAGGTTTTGATAAAAATATGATACAAAATGCAGTCCAAGATTCTGGACTGGTTTCAATGAATAAAAGGCAAACTATGCTGGGGGAGAAAAAGATGTCCTTTTTAAACATTTTCTTTTTTAATGGATTTATAAGGTCTTTAAAAAATGCTTTTAAATGCTCACAAGCAAAAAAAAAAGTTTTTTAATTGTGAGATATCTAATGAATTCTGATTTAAAAAAAAAAAAAGCCATAGTTCCAGGAATTAGCAAATGTGAGCATGACATGAGTAACAGTAAATTCTTAATTTCCATATTGCTCCATGACACAATCAATATTGTCAGTTGGCCTTAGAATGAGTTTATACACCTGCACTGGGATATAAGCAGGTTATCAAGTTCTGAAAATTCTTAAGTCTTGAGGAAAACGATGAAGACCTTTGGGCAGTACTCCTTAGAAGTGGCCGTAAAGTTGCCTGGTGTGTTTGTCTCTCTCCTCTCTCAGCTGAGCACAGTCTCTAACTAGAACAAAGCAGCCAGACAGACAGAATTGCACCAGCCCCCATCTATACATCACAAAGGAGATTATTTGTATTTTCCTATAAAACTGAAAAATTCAAACTTCATCTTTTAGGCTCCTCTAGACTGTAGAAATAAACAGAGATAATGATATCCAATGAGTATTTAGTTAAAAAGAAGAGCTGAGATTAAAAGTAAAAGATGTCAGAGATAAGACAGAGATAAGATGAATAATAGAAGCTATTGAACTTTAGGGAAATGTAAATGTAAAGAATAATTAGAATATAATACCAGAATTTCACCAAGTTCTCATATTCCAAAGGATGCCCCCAGTTGGCTATTTAAGCTATTAACCTATAAGTAATATATAAAGACAGACAAAATTTCTAATATATCTTCTGTGTTAGTCCATTCCTGTCTTTGACAATTTATTACAAAGTATATGCATTAGGATTAAGAAAAGCATTCCCTAATAACTATATTTAAAAGTTAATAGTCCTCAGAGGCTGATCTTTCTGAGAAGGTCAAACATCTCTGCCAATAGCACCTGGGAACTAAATTATCAGGTCATCTGACTCTCCTGTTTTTCACCAGCTTAATCACTTACTTCCCCACCCTTGGAGAATGACTGCTGAGTCATTCGATATTTGAGGCAAAAAAAGGAACAAGTTATAACTAGCAAATGTATGAAATTCATTTGTTTTCTTGTAAGGACAGGAGTGGAAAAACACTTCTGAATTCTGGAGTATTTTCAAGAAGAGATAAATTTGAGACACACGCACAGCTGATTGAATAGTCATGCTGGACATCAAAAAAATCTCGTTGGCCCTCTATTTTTCTCAACTAAGGAATGAAAAAGGTACAACCGAGAATATTTAATGTCCTTTGGGATCCAAAATGTAGAGAATCTATACTTTTACCATTTAACATTAACTGAATTGAATTAGATTTTATGGGGATCAACAGAATGAAAAAGCAAATCAGTTGTCTGACTCAATCAATAGGTTGTTTTGTTGAATTGATGAGTCAAAGTGGTATATTGTCATCTTATTAATGGTAAAAATAGTTTGAGTTTAGCAAGAAAAATTCTTACAAAGAATTGATATTTCTTACAGATTGGTCAACGAATATTTATTTTAAAGAATATTTATACTAAAATGGCAATGCCATGTTACACAGAAGTGGCCCACCCCAGACCTTTGCCATCACAGCTCCAAGCATACAATGTGTTAGCATTCAGTTCTCTTCCAACCCTTAGAATGTTCCCCAAAATATAATACGGGGATAAAATGCCACATTAATCATGACAAAGAATGATAGCAAAGATTCAAGGGGCTCTTCCTAATATTGTGAAACTCCAACTGAAAAACTAGAATATGCACAACTATCTCAAGTTAAGAAATACCACTTAAAGTGATTTAGGGACAGGCATGTCCTGGAGTGGAGACAGGGTAACAAGGATGTATGCTGATGGATCCCACATGCCTGGCTCACAGCACATGCTAAGTAAATATTTGTTCAGTAAATGCATGAATAAATGATTGAATTTAAAGCTTCCTTTCACAACACAGGAAGGACCTCTGCGTTATCACTAGGAAGCTGGTTAACTTGGGCCAAATCAATGGCCTGGTTAAAGAAACTCACTTAAAGCAACTTCACCCGGACTGGGTCATACATCTATGTTGTCAATGGCCCCATCGCCTAGCAGAAATCTATAACCCAATAGAATTATTTGTGTTGGCTTTTAAAAAACTTTTCATGAGACCTCTGTTTTGGAATGTGGAGAGGTTAAGGAATGGCTGAATTTCACATAAAAGTGTTTTTTTAAAACCATAGGAAGTGTTCTGTGAGAAAAGGAACCAGTAGATGGCGCTTCAGCCTTCTTCCCCCAACCCCAACAAACAGAAGTTAGCATTTCCGTTACTCTGTACAAGCTTTGAGTTAAACAAACAAACAAAACGCTACAACTAAATGTTTTTAAATCACTGAGAGGGATTCTAGTACAGAATTACAGACATTAACCAAGTCAGGTGACAATAATGGCGCACAGAACTGTAACCCTGGGACATGACCACTAGTAATGAAACAACCTTGCACTTCTTGCTTCTGCTTAAAACTGAAGGGACTGACAGGTCCTATGGAAAAAGTCTTCTACAGACTCTACGAAAGAGAGTTTCATACCCAGGAATCTCAGAGACGATTTCAAGACTTGTTTCAAATTAAAAGGAGAGTGACAGCATGGCAAAGACTGGAAATCTCAAAGGTACACAGGACCACAAGTCCAACTGTTCGCAAGAAAAGCATTGAGAATTGATCCAAATAAGAAGTGATATATAATCTACCCTCCACCAACACTGGACTAAAAACAGAAACTGGAACAAAAACCACAGGCCACTCTTGAATATCAACGTGGTGTCAGCAGTGGGTGATGAAGAGGGGAGGGGGGTGGAGGGAGGAAGACTCATCAATTTAAAGAATCTCCTATTCAAACTCACTCAATTCCTTAGTGCTGTGCTCACCAGCGGTACAAATAAAATACATAGTCATGAAACCCCAAGCATTAAAAAAAAAATGATCTGATAAAGAACAGCAAAAGGCAGGACACGTACGGTCATAAAAGATTTTGGTGAGTTTTCATTTTCATTTAAGGGCTTTGCAATCACACCTAATACAAAATGACTGCCTTTTTGTCACAATGCACTAGGAGGAAAGGCCGAGTTTCTAGGCTTACATTTGTGCCCTGTTTTCAGTAAAAGTAGTTTTGTGTGCTCACTTGAAATTCTTTGCAAATTCTCAGATTAGTCCCAGAAATGCCTCATTCCCAGGGGGCCTCTGAGCCGAGTCCGGTGTGGAGCTGGGCCACAACACGAGAAAATGTCTGGCCTCCCAGCCAGACCTGCCCAGGCGGTTGTGAAAATCTGGAACAAAACAGGTCCCTGACTTAGATTAATGTAATGTGCTTCCAAAATGGTGAAAATCGGGCCCTGGATGAAGTAATCAAGTTCATAGGCTACTTCTGAAATAGTGACTTAGCTCAGAGACACTGCTGTCTTGGGATGGAACACTAGATGTCACTGCTCCCGTCAAATGGCACAATGGGAACCTGAAAACAATATGAGGAAGCACTCAGTACACCTTTTAACCCTACAGTGGTACGTACTGTAGGGTTAGCACTGCACAGCCAATAAGGCTCGATGATTTTTCACAAAATTTTTTTTTTTTTCTTAAAAACTCAAGGCCTATAGGTCATTATTACTTTTCTTATGATCATCAGTATTAAATACTGCCTTCCTCTCATCACAATCTGGGCAAATGATCCTGGAGTTGATGTGACTGACACCCGGATACCGAGCCAGCAGATGCAGGCACAGTCATTCTGACCGTTGCAATACTAAAACGTTTCCTTAATGGTTCATAAACACTCACTGCTTGAAGCCCCCAAAAGTCCCCCATCGCATCAATTGCCCTGAACTTTCCCCAGGACCCCAAAATTCTATAGGAGTTACCAGCTGTCTCTGCAAAGTTACACTGAGTGACATTCCTGAGCTGTTGTTGCCATGTTATATAGTTGTTAAATATTTTTCACATCATCCCTGTGTAAGGTAAAATCGAGGTGGAAGTCAAGGTCCTCTGCTTTTAATTCAATCCAACAGAAACACTCACTTCCAAGTCACTCCCAGGATCCTCTGCAATTTTTTTTTTTTAAAGGCAAATTTGAAATAAAGTAACAGGAACTGAAATGTGGACCCTTTTCAGAAGAAGGTTGAGTACTTCCACAGAAACAATCAAACGATGTAAGTGTGAAATAAAAGTTTAATTATATAAATAACAGTATAAAGAGCAACAATAGCATGACAGGTTGTAAACAACAGAAGCAAAATTTTGGAAATCCTGTGTGTTTGCGTGAAGTAAAAGGCATGAGAGACTAATAACCTTTCAATCGTTTCAGTCCTTTAAGTTATTAATTCTCTGGTTCACTCATTTTATGTTTTTGAAATTTAAAGACCTAGGTACCAAATATTTTTAAGGACATTTACACATACATACAATTTTACTTTGTTTATCTGAAAACAAAATGAACAATTTCCTACTTAAATGTACCCCCCACTCTTGGGGAAGAAAAAGGTGAATTTCAATATAAATACATATTGTAACAGAAAAAATAAAAAGTACTAGGGATAGTTCATGAAACCCATGTTTCTGAGTTTGATGTAGTTTGGAAAGTAACCCACCTTATAATTAATAATTTCTTCTGTGTTCCCAGGTTGCTAACCTCTAATCAAAGAATGATATGAAATAATGGATGAGCAGAGGTTTATGATACATTTGTTAAAACTGTATTTTTATTAATTGAAATTTAAAAAAATGTTTCTTGTTCAGAAAAGGTTTATGATAATCTGAGGAAATTATCAAGAATTAAACTTTTATTTAAAAATATTTAATAGGCAGTCTTTTATGTATCTTAGTAAATACTACTAGGAAAAATTCCTTGTAAAAATGCAATATTAAAAAAAAAGCTTAGAACAAGGATGACTGCATGGAAAATATCATGCGAATTTCTTGGCAAAAAATCTACATTCACTTGCTAGATAAACCTAATAAAACATTTACTGTGTTGAGTAAAATACATAATTATTAACAGCCAAGATTGTTTGCACAAGAGAGTGAGTTCGAGTCGACATATATGGGGGTAATTCCACGGATGTAGGCTGGAAATCAAAAAGTTTCATGGAATAGATTTTTGTCTTCAGTATCAGAACTCTTGGCTTTTTGTTTCGTGTTATTTATGGCTGCATAAACCGAATAACTACTACTTTCTTTGCCTGTGAAGTCATGGGGGCCCGTCCACCCTGTTCCAGCAGCCTCTCCCAGGCATCCGTGAAAATACCTGTCTATCCTGTTACCTCAGACAGAGGAGTCTGAGCTGTAAGAACCATAATAAAGGATGTGATAACACTTCCTTATTTATAAGAGAGGGAACTTTTTTTTTTTTTTATATAATACAAAAGTCAGAACTTCTCTTTTTGCACGCTGAACTTCCAGAAATATTTCTGGATTGTTACTCACGAAAGTAGGTGAATATTAGAAAAAGATTTTTATAAACTTGTCTATCTTTTCAGTCTGTTTTTCACCATATGTAAATGATAAAAGAGGAGTCGCTTTTAAAGGTAAAATCTGATCCAGATCAAATAAGTGTTAGAAGTAAATAATTTTAACTCTGTATATAGATATTTAGAGTTTTGGGAAATAAATAGAAAAAAGTCTGTAGTCAGTGCGTAAGAGTTCAGGGTGAGTTGGATCTGTACAGTGATTAATTTAATAAGTAAAAACAAATCGAGAATTCTAGAAATAAATCAATAATATAATTAGCTAGCATGTATTGATGAGTTACTATGTGACCTAAAATTTAGTATTTTACATGCACTATCTCGTTAAAAAAAAATTAGAGCCATGTGAATGAATTATTCTTATTTTCTTCATTTTATAGAAAAGAAAATAGTCAAAGGCTTAGAGAAGTTAATGTATACAGGGTCACCCTCTTGGTTCGTGACTACTGAAACTGTGATCTGACTCCAGAGGGGGTTCTCTGAGCCATTATACTATATTTCTTCGCAAGTAACCCAAATAAAGATATTGGGGGGGGGTGTTTATGAACATAGTGCTAGAAATCAACAAATAATTTCCCATCTCGTAGTCTACAGCAACCTCGCCCACGAAGTGGCTCAGAAAGTTTGACATGTGTCACTGGAAACACATCAGCCAGGCAGAACACATTTTGACCAGTGGTGTTTTACTCGGTTTTTTTTTTTTTTTTTTTTGAGGGTAATTTACATTATGGAACAAAATGAGGGAAATTATTCAAAGCATAGTGTTTTTTGAGCCCTCCAAAATTAAACTGACATTTATTTCAAACATGGCGTTCAGGCGTTAGGAAATGAAACAGCGCCCGTTTTCGAAAGAGCAAAGATAAAGTCATCTAACGGATTCTGGAGGGCACCGGCCAGCTCTTTGATTCCATGATGACTGACATCTATAACTACATGTAACATACGTATCATTACATACCACATACTCTCAAAATCCGAAAGCATGAGGAATCACCTGCTCCGTGCTTTTTTGTTTCGTAGAAGCGCAGGCCAAGGCCCAAGAGGTTAACGACTCACGGTGCTGAGCTGAGTCCCTGCCATCCCACGAGGCTGCCCCACCCCGGCCCCGTTATGAGGAAAGCAGCCCCAGCGGTTCCCTCCGTAGCCAGACTTTGAGCCAACTGACCCGCTACCAAGGGCCACAGACGAACAAACCAGGAATGAGTTTTGACCACAATGCTCCCACAAGCGGCATTCCAGTCGCCTGAGGTGATTCTTTACGGAGGCATGGTCTGCTGTGCCCTTTCTTTCTTATGAGCTTGACCACGAACTCCCGAAATGGTAGAATCTGAACTTAACGCTCAAAGCCCAAATGTCAAACACTTGACCCGGTTTGTGTACACTGTAGTATATCACGGACTGGTACCGAGGCGCCGGCTCTCACTCTGGTTCATAACCCACATCTCCTTACTTCGGATACAGTGGTTTTAATTTCAAAAGGCGGAATTATACTTTTTCCCCCCCTTGAAGTTCTCTTTTCGAAATAAAACCTTAAAATCAAAAACAAAGTCAGAATGCAAGCCTGATATTTTGACAGAGCTGTTCTCCCTCGCCAATCTAGGGGGAGAAGATCGCTTAATAAGTGGCCCTGGAACAATTCACTGTCCAAACAGAAAATATGAAATTAGATTTCTACCTGATATCATAAGCACAAATAAGTATGATTTTTTAAATCTTTAGGAATAAATACAGAAGAATATTTATATGCCCTTCTACCACAAGAGAAGGATTTCTTACAAGATGAGAAGTGGAAAACAAAGGAGAAAACTGTTAAAGTTGACAACATCACAATTAGAATTTATACTCATGAAAAAAAAGTAGGAAAAAATAGATACCAGGAGGTGGTATTTGCAACAATCATAGCTGACAAAGGTTTACTATAAAAATTATATAGATACCTTAGACAGTTTCCCTCCTCTTCAAACCAATTCACTCTACTCTTCTCCCAATTTCTTTATAATATCAACAATAATATTCATATAGCATCCTCCCTTAATCAAAAGAGATCAAGTCCAAGACCCCAGTGAATGTTTGAAACCACGGCCAGTACCAAACCCTATATACACTATTTTTTCCCTATATATATTCCTACAACAAAGTTTAATTTATAAGTTAGGCGCCGTAAGATTAACAATAATGAAACAGAACAATTACAACAATAAACTGTAATAAAAGTTATGTGAATATGTTATCTGTCTGTCTGATAACCGGGCTGGCTTCTAAGTGACTAATGAGGGAGGGGGAGGGGAGGAAGAGAGCATCTACAGGGTGGAGACGCTGGACAGAGAGAGATGATTCACGTCCCGGTGGGATGGAGCAGACGGCATGAGATTTCATCACACGACTCAGAATGGTGCACAATTTAAAACGTATGAATTGTTTATTTCTGGAATTTTCCATTTAAGATTTCCAGACCACGGTTGACCACGGGTCGCTGAAACTATGGAAAGCGAAACTGGAGAAGAGGTGGGGGCTTATGGTAGCTGATGTTTATGGAGGCCTTACTGTGAGCCGGCCCCTTCCTCAAGTGCTTCAGATACTATCTCATTTAATCTTCAAGAGTCTACAAAGTAGTTACTACAATGATGCCTACTGACAGATGAGAAAAGAGGAACTTACAAAGGCTGAGAACCTTGTCCAAAGGTACACAGACAGGAAATGGAGGACCTAGGATCCCAACCCGTATACTGAGTTCAAAAGCCATACTATTATTAACTCTATTATTCTACTTTCCATTATCTACAGGCAAAATATTATATTTTATATTTCCTTAGAAACCATTTAAGTTCCTTATTCTCAACTAAGGTAGGTTAAGGGAGAAATAATTAAGCTACTTTTAAATTTTGGATTCCCTAACAATGATACATTCATGTGACCCTAGATGCTAACAACAAATCTAAGAGGTAGAGTCTTCTATACAGTCGATTTTCAGATAAGGAAACTGAGGTTTAGAAAAGATAAGTGTAACTCAGGGTTACACAGCTGGCGAGTAGCAGAGCCAACACTCAAACCCGGGTCTCCTCTGTAATCCAAAAGCCCAGGTTTTTAACTATGACAATACTCTACAGATTCACATTGCACCCCAACCCCTGCCAACTCTCGAAGTCTGTGGGGGTGAAAAAATTCTTCACCATTATCCTGAGAGCATTCTATAAAAAATGATATGCAGTTTCTAATATTAATCCATTAGCATGTGGTTGACAACAGTAATAAAATTGTTATATGTATTCATACACATAGGCACATGCACACATACGTGTGTATATATTTCTCTCTATTCTGGAGCTGCATAATCCCGTTGATAAACTTACACTGGCTTAAAATTGGCTACAGTCACCCACTTGAATATACTTCAGTACGGTCTAAAAACTTTAGTGCTCGCCTGGCAGGCCCCCACCCTGTAATGCTACCTAATGGAGTCACTAGAAAAATGGGCATGGTAGGAAGAAGAGTTCACTTTCAGACTGAGGGGGACAGAACATTCTCTCCTCCCATAAACCTAGAGGGGATCTTTTTCATCAATTTTAGCTAAGAGAAATTAGCATAAGTGTCTGAGGGTATGAAGGAAGACATCCTCTTCTATTATTCTGCTCCTGTGCATTTCAAAACTTACACATTCATTAACAGCTTTTGATGGTTTGTCAATGATAAAAAAAAAAAAAAACTGTCTTCCCTTTTGCACATCCAGACTAATTTAATATGTTTATCTTCACCAAAATATAGGTCTTGAAAGGTTGTTTTTTTTTTTTTCCAGACTGTATTTGATTTCTCCTGTTAAATGTATCCAGATCATATTCAGAACATGAATGGCTCAAGAAATTGAATTTTTTAAATACTAATTCCTAGGTCAAGAAAGACTACATCATGTTGCCCTGAAAACAAATTTGTTGGCACTAATTAAAACATTGTGACGGTCAAAACGTCAAGTTTGATCTTGCTATATATAAATATGTAACAGCGAACATGTGTTAATTCTCTCCAACTCAGTAAATCGTAAGTGAAAAGACTGCAACACTTTTATAAATTCACAAATAGATTCTCTCACTGTCAGTGTAATACAGATCAAAATCACAACTTATAAAACCATTTAGTTAAAGAAAGGCAAGATGGAAATATCTGGAAAAGTACATCCTTACTTTAGTTTCCTGTTGTAAAAGACAAAAATAGGTAGACTTTCAAAATTAAAAGAAGACCATCCTTGAAAAGTTAATAAAAGTTGTAATTTAAAGCAGAATGGCCTTGGAGAAACACGTACAATTTTTAAAGAAAATTTTTAGTGCTCCATGATGTTAATCTTGCCTTTAAACTGTTTCTGGCCTAAGGCACAGGATTAAAAGAAAAAAAAGCCACATTTTTGTGCACATGAAATAAAGTTATTTTTAAGACAGATCTATTTGAAAGCATTAATAAGACATAACATTTACATTATTTTTCACATCTACTCAAGCCCATGACCCACAAAGAAGTAAGGAAGCAATTCTGTAGGTAATACGGCATGGCGGCTAATCTGGAAAATTTACATTTGCTTTGCACTGCACAGCTTGCTTTCGATTTAAGTATGAGCATTCTCCAGCTGAAATCCTGTGATTTCAGTCATCAAACAAACTAACGGCACACTCCATGGATCCCATGCAGAAGCTCAACATCACTCTGGGTTTGTATACAGATGTCTATTTACCAATTCTTTAGAATTCTTTAGAATTCATTTGTGCTCAGGGTTTTTCTCTCTAAATACGGTATCTTCTGTCACTTAAACCTTCTCCAAAATAGTAAACTTAAGAGTTGCCTTTCAAGTAGCTGAGGTGACTGCAGATAAGGACCTCAGACCTTCTTCATGCTGGCTCCAGTCTATCTGCTGATGAAATGTAACAGATGTGACGATCATACAATCTTGCCATCAAGAACCAAGAGTTCCTCATAAATAGCCAAGAAAAGGGCTTGTCAGCCCATGGATGTGTTTACATGTCTGGGTCGCAGTTAAATAGTTATATTACAGCCCTTCTGACAAGAAGGATGCACCTAATATTTGTATTTTGAAATTTTTGGTTTTTAAAAAAACTTTGGTATTTAAAAGAAACCAGTGCACAATATGCATTCATCAAATTGTACTATGCGGAATTTGACATCAAAACTACTAATTTGCTTTTATGCCCTTGTTGGTACAATGATAACTTTGCTTCATGGTAATTATTTTAAGTCACAAATGAAGCCGAAGTTCCATTCAGATGAAATGCAACCTAATACATTGTGTCGACACATTTGAAAAGAGAGGACAATGAATGAAGAGTCAAACCCTAAATGAATGTGTGCGAATAATTTTGTGAGCTTTATGGTACCACAGGTGCTTACATTATAGATTTCAGCACCATCTGGTTTCTATATAATGTTATAAGCTGTAATTTTTGGCAAATGATAACTGTATGTATTGTAATACTCTAGAATATAATGTTTATTAATAAGATATACCAGCCCCTGTGCACAGTGGATTTCAAAATTTTACTTATGCATATGTGGGAGTATGCCTTACTTTACACTCCAGCAAGAAAAAGAGGGTGGCCTCTGTCCTCAGCCTCTGCCTGCCCAGATTCAGGACCAGCAGGGACACCCCTCACCTCACCAAGCATTCCCTTTGGAGAGGGGTCAAAGCATGTTGGGGGGGGTCCATGGAAAGTCTGGATGTGTCCCCAGGAGTTTGGGGAAAGTGCATGGATAGCAGGAACTCGAGAAGTGGGTGCTCCACTTGGAGAGGAAGTTGGGGGAGAGGGCAGCTTACCGGAGCCAAAAGGAGAGACTGCTCTCCTCTTGGAAAATCCTCATGAGGGAGGGGCCTGGGGAAATGGAAAACCACGCCTCCCCTCTCCCTGGGACCCGCCCACAGACCTCAGCAGCCACAGGGGAACCAGACCAAAGGAGAGCAAGAACAAAGCCATCTTCCCCCCTCTGCCAGGTTATATAGTCTTCGCTGCCCAAGTTCTCATCTGAACAGGAAAGAGTTAAACATCACCCACTTCTGCCAACTTCAAGCTGCTGGAGTGGGAGGAACAACTGGGGAGCAGACCAAGCCCCATCTAATTCCATGACTCGGGAGTCTGGTCTGGTGGCTGTGGAGATCAGATCTGAAGCATATCCATGATTGGAATTTTAAACTGCACAGGACTTTTTTTTTTTCTTTTTTTTTTACAAGTAGCCCCAAATGACTCGTAAGTTATAGAATGTGCCTGTTTTTAAGATATTCTCCACCTAGTGGAAAGGTAACAGCTGGCACAGCTCAGTCAAAAGCATTAGATAGAAGCATAAAATAGAATCCACAAATTTTTGACTTTTCCACAAACTCAAGCACAGCCTCTCTGCATACACAGAGAATAACAACAGCTACCGTTTACGGAACCCTCACTCTGCTAGTTGAGGTACCTAGTACTTTATGAATCCCATTTAATTCTCCCAATGATAGCATGATCCTCATTATACAGATGAGGAAACGCTAGAGGTGGGAAGTAACCTTCTCGACAGTGCAAAGGGAGTGTTTGCACTTGAGTCCGATTCAAATGCTCGTACTTCTAATCCTGGGTAGACAACTGTCCTGTTAGTAATGAAACCTTGAAAGCACCAATCAGGAAGTTTATATTTAAGAATACATACTTTAAGCTGTGACTATGAAAAATAAAAACACGTGAGACTTACAGATTAGTAAAAATAAAGTAAAAATTAGAGAGCTTGCAATACAGAAGCCCAGGAACGAAAACCAAATCTTTGTAAAGTGTAAGAATTCAGCAAGAAGGGAAGCATTTTGCCACTAGTAGGAATTCAATAAATATTTGCTGACTGGAAATGAAGTCTACTCTTAAAATTGACTTAACATAGAAACTATAATATGAAACGCCTGTGTGATCAGAAGCAACAACGTGTATTCACTAATTCAACGAGGACTTTTGAGTGTTATGTTCCAGGTTCTTTGTCCGGACACTGCACCAGAGTCTAAACGACAGAGTGACCAAAACTGTACCTGCTCTCGTGGAGCTTACCATATATATACCTATCATGCCATAGTTTCATCTAATTAAATCCAGAGGTTAATGATTTGCCCATGGCCCACCAAATGTCAGAGCAAAAACCACCATGCAAGCGTTCTGAACCCTATTAACAGATTTAACTTTCAGGAGATTGTGAATCTTACAAGAAAAATGATCACTTTCAAGAAAAAAAAACATTCTACTTCCGTCAGAGAAAGTCTTTTTGTTTTTCCCAATGGCATGAATATTTGGAATAGCCTGGTTAACAAATGCACAGTGCACATCCACAAATAATTTTAGGTCCACCTATTCTACTAAGTAACTGATGTTTAGCAGTAATGCATCGCTTCACACTATACTTTGTTGGTTAATGGGTAATTGATACGCTTCATTCTAAGGTCAATCATGAAAAACGTAAATGACACTTAATACAAAAGTTTACATGCAGCAAGCCCAAACACACCATAGCAACAGAGATTGATGAGAAACGCTTGGTTTCTATAGCAACTATCTCATGAACCATCTGTAAGCCGAACCAGGGCAGTAGAAGCAAAATGAGCACTTGTAAGGTCTGCAGTAGGTCCCTTTGTCTATTTCAACATAATGTTAAATTCTAATGTTTGTTTCTTCTATAAAGATATGCTCCCCTTTATTTGCCCTTTCGCAATCTGATTGCTTTTTTGTTTGAATGAGCCTGTTTTTATTGAGACTGATAAATCTAACCTTTGCAAAAATGACTAGTTTCCTAGTGAAACTTCCACGCCTAAATGAATAAGCACAAACACCATGGGTCACTGGCATAAATGGAGGAACATGAACTGTGAAAATTTTTATATTTCAAAAGACATTCTTTAGAATGCTATTATAAAATGACAGCTCTTTGTTTATTTAGTGGTTTGTATTCCAACAACCTGCTTTTCATAAGAGCTGTCATTGGCAAGAAAGCAGAGAAGGGAAATTATAACACAATTACCGGTCCTTCTTCATTACCATATATGTAATCACGTTGCTTATTCTCCAGCCTCTGATAAAATCATCAACCATCACTCATGTGTAACCTTTCCATTTTTCTCTCTAGAGATATACACATACCTATGCATATCAGTATAATGTATATATACACATGTGTGTTTATTTACTTCTACTTTCTCCTTCATTAAATTATCTTTTTTTTTTTTTTGAAGGTACTAGTTGATAGAATATATGAAACTAAATCTATGGAATGTAGGAAAATAACAAAATATTTTAGCCTTTATAATGAAAGCTTTTCTGTACTCATTCATTGGGTGTCATCCTGAGGATACATGCAGGAAAAGAGAAAGCCATAAACATCAAACAAGCAAAAATGGCTCCTGCGACAACTTGGATGGACCTCGAGCAGACAAAGACAAATACTGCATGATCTCTCTTACCTATGGAATCTAAAAACACTGAAATTGAAAGAATAGAGGGTAGAATGGTGGGGTGAGGGGATGGGAGACAGTGTTTAAGGGTACAAACTTGCAACTAGCAGACAAATAAGCCCTGAAGACCTAACGCAAAGTGCAGTGATTACAGATGACAAAACTATCATAAACTAAGAAACTTGATCTTAATTATTCCCATCACTAGAAGAAATAATAATTACGTGACATGACAGAGATGTCAGCTAATGCCACCATGGCAATCATATTGCAATATAAATGTATCAACATGCTGTACAACTTAAGTTCACACCATGTTGTATGTCAATTTTATCTCAATAAAAGGGAAAAGAGGAAAAATGGCTAATTCTCAGCCAAGATGACAGCCTCTTTATTGGTCAGGAGTTCACACATTGCACCCCCGACACCAGACTGCCTGGCTTGTAAAGATGGCGCACCTCTGGCTGCAGCTTGCCTGCTCTTCAGTTATTCTGCGGTCCTACTCTTTAAGATTTCCTCAAGCCCTAGTGATCCCCCTGGTTATGTCTACTTCCGCACGGTGAAGGGGAATACAGAGAAACACCGAGTCTTCACTGAGAATTACGTCTGGATGCTATGGCAAGAGAGCACACACTCATTTCCTTGGGTCTCCTTCGTAGCCAGTGGAAAATGCAGAATGTTGTCAAGAGCTGCACCTGAGCTAAAGAGTCTGATATTCTCAAAGGGTGAGTGACAGAAGCTTAAAGCATCAATGCAAGGCAATGTTGAGTGAAGACTCCGTTTAATGAGGACCCTGTTAATAGACCTTTCTGAACAATGAAAATTTAGCGTTCTTTAATAACAGAAACAATCTGAAACGAACCTAATTCCCCAGTGTAAGTATATATGTTGAGAAAGTGAGTGTCAATGTAAGAACATCACAGATTACAAGATGAGTGCTTCCGGAGACTTAGCAAGGGCACAGAATTTGCTGTTTCTAGGAGCTACGATACTTCGGGTGGAGGTTAGAAACAGGCATAACAGAATGAACAAACATCCCAAAATAGCACCTGAGGGTGACTCTGGAACTATGGGCCCTAGTATTATTTCCTTTACTGTAGAGATGAGAAAACAAAGGTTTAGAGGAGTTAAGAAATAACTTGAAATAAGTGGCAGGGCCAATTTTTGGACTCAGGTCTCTGACTCTAAAGAGACTCTCAACCTTATAATGTTTGGTGCTGTCTTAGTTTTGGGGGGCAGCTATAACAAAATGCCAGAGACTGGGCAGCTTGTGAACAGTTCTGGAGGTTGAGAAGTCCAAGATCAGGGTGCCAGTGCGGTAGGGTGAGGGCTCTCTTCCTGGTTTACAGACAGCTGTGTCCTTGCAGAGTGAAAGTGGGTAGGGAGCCCAGTGGGACCTCCTTTATAACACTCACCCCATTCATGAGGTTCCACCCTCACAGCCTAATCACCTCCCAAAGGCCCGCCTACTTATACCATCACCTTTGGAGGTTAGGATTTCAACACATGACTTTTAAGGAGACACATTCTGACCATTTGGGGTGCTTCATTTGAGAGCTGGAGAAATTGAAGTCCAGGAAAAAATATATCTATAGGTACTCAATCACAGCCAGAGACAAGATTAGAAATTAAATCTGTTTACCTTGAGACCAATTATCTTCCAAATCATGCAAGCAGCACCTTCAGAGGTTCTGTTTGACCCCACCCACAGGAAAGTCAGCAGGGTAATCCCAGGCAACACTGTGACCCAATGTTTTTGATTTGCCAGGCAAATTTTTCACGGACTTTCTTCACCCAACAAAGTCAATTCTACCTTCTGTTTCAGAAGTTCAAAGCACATGCCCTTTCTTCTCTAATCCAATTACCACCAAAATAGAGAAATGTCTAAGAACACCGAGCTGGTAACATTTTGATGAAAAGAGCCCTTCAACCAAAATCAGTATTTTAATCATTTTTCTATTTAGCCACATGATGAAATATTCTGTCACTTGTTAAAGAAAATCTACAAATCGAAGCAGATGAGAAGATACGGAGCAGGGAGACTTGACATTCCCCCTGTTCTGTTGTACTTGGCCCTCAGATTATACAAGAGGTTTGAAAATGATGCTGGACCCTGTCATAAGGTAGCATGTGAGCTATCTAACAGGTCTGCAGCTTTGAAAGTTCAATGAATAAGCAAGCAATCACTGTGGCTAGAAAAAGATAGTGTTCAATATATTTCTGTTGAATGAAAAAATGATTAAAATAGTAATGCAGAGATAAATTGCTCCAGGTAGTAAGTTTTTAAGGAATAAGCAAACAAAAAAATCTCTCTCTTTGGAAGGACATAAAAAATTATCATCCGATAGATTTAGTTTGGCCACGAAACCGAAGCCAGTGAACATCAACCCCGTTAGCTGACTGCAACCACATTCTTACTCCATCATATAGAGTCAGAATAAATGTCATGGAAGTGAATTTAAGCACAAAAAAAATTTTCTGCAATGAAAAACCTGCTATTTCTAGAAGCAAGAAGCTTCAAATGGAAGGTTACCTCAACATGAGAGCATTAGAAAACAATTTCTAAATGGCAATTACTCATTTCCCTCTCAAGCTGTCCACACTTAAGAAATGGGGACAATAAGTAATTGCCACCTGACAACTATTATTATTGTAAAAATTAATAAATATGATTGAGTTCTGAGTTTCTTAGAAAAATCGGGTATTTACTAAATGTCTCAATTTGTAAGTAGCACTTCATCAGGAAAAAAAATGGACCAATTCATTTCAATAGATGAGTGAATAATTATGTCTCAATTTGTAAGTAGCACTTCATCAGGAAAAAAAATAGACCAATTCATTTCAATAGATAAGAGTGAATAATTAAATACTATAGAAAATATACCTAATAGTTTTAAAAACAAAGAATCATTTTAATAGGAGCTTTCAATTTTATTATTTATGCTCATTCTCACACACTAATCAAGTATATTTCCCCTTCCTTTAATGAAAGACACAAATTTTAGGCCAGCCATGTGATATACCAAAGATTATGCCAAGCAGAATGAATTTTAAAAGTCAGTATAACATACAGATTACATAAATCAGTAGTCTCCATTCATGACCCCCCACAATGAAGATAGTCAACACAGCAAAATTTTAAAAAGCATAATATGTGCAACATCTATGAAAAGCTGCAAAATTAGAGTTTTCTGAAAGGCAAACAATATCACTAATGCAAATCATCACTCCCAGAGCTCTTTGATTGTATTATTTTGTCACGTCCTTAGCATTTTCAAATAATCATGGAACTTGTTAGCACTTTTGAGTAACAACAGTAGTTTAAAGTGTCCACTGTTCAAAGATGTCAGAGTTTTTAAAACACAGTTTAATCAAGTATTCTATCTGAAAAGCCACTATTATCTCAGTTCATTTTTTAGTCATATTTGTTTATAATTACACACACATACACACACAATCCATCAGCAAATCCTGTTAGATTATTTTCAATAGCCTCCTATCTGTCTCCCTGGTGCCGCCCTTGCCCCTCCCCCAGTCTATTCTCATAAATGTATGCAGAATCCGACCACTTCATCCCAACTCCAACACCGATATTTAAGACCAGGCCACCATCACGCTCCACCTGTGCTTCTATATTCACCTCCTCGCTGGTCTTCCTCCTTCTAGTATGGCTCACCTGAAAGTCTCTTTAAATGTATGCAGAATCTGACCACTTCATCCCAACTCCAGCACCGATATTTAAGACCAGGCCACCATCACGCTCCACCTGTGCTTCTATGTTCACCTCCTCGCTGGTCTTCCTCCTTCCAGTATGGCTCACCTGAAAGTCTCTTTTCCACATATAAAACACGTCTTAATATGTAAATCAGGTCCAGTCACTACCCTAATCAAAGTCCTTCAAAGGTATGTCTAGGTCACTTAAAATAAAATCAAACTTCTGGTATGGGCCACAAGACCATAGACTAGAAACTCTGTCTCCTGTGACAGCTCCCTCTCTTATCACTCCTTTGCCATCATCGTCCTCCAACCCTGCTGGCCTCCTTGCTGCCAAGCGAGTGTGCCAAGCAAGGTTTCTCCTCAGGGCTTCTGCTCTTCAGGTCCCTTCTGTCCCAGATCACGTCTTGGAGGTCTACTTAGGGCTTTGGTGAGAAGCCTTCCCTGATCAAAGCACCAGTCCACTGTCCTCTGATCCCCCTTTGTTTTTCTCCCTAGAAGTTGCCATTATCTGACATTTTGCTCATTATTAGTTTGTCTGTCTCTCCACTGAGGAAAGAGACTCTGGTGGTTTCTTGCTGTAAATTCCAGAACTTGCAACAGTGCCTGATGCATACATAGTAGGTTATCAGTAAATATTTGCACCACCTACTTTTCAAAGAGCTGACAACCTTCATGTTTCAAAGCTTCTTTGCTACCATTTATCTCAGCTGGCATATGTGAGTTGTAAGACACTAATTTAAGAGGATCATGAATGCATGCAAATCTTTCATTTTACATTTAGGGAGACTGGAAAAGGCCCAATTAAAATGAAAAGTTATCCAGCATTATAAAGCAACATATATTGTGCACCATGCTATATTAATAAATGCTATAGCATTTAGAGCGAGAGCAGATTGATTTGAAGCAGAGTGGTCATGACTTGCTTCAGAGAGGACAATCTAAAGTGGATCTTGAAAGCAAGGTTAGGACTTTGAGATGCATGCAGAAGGAAAGCAGTCATTCCAGGGAGAGGAAATGAAAGGGCAGAGCTAAGGCATGAACCTGAATCCTTAGAGACTGACCGGTAAACCAATTTGGCCAAAGCCCAGCTATCTTGGTTCAGGCTGCGATAATAAATGATCATGACTAGGTGGCTTGTAAATAACAGAAATTTATGCCTCACGGCTCCAGAGGCTGGAAGTTAGAGATCAGGGGTTCAGCATGTTCGGGTTCTGGTGAGGACCCTCTTCCTTGTTGCAGAATGTCGCCTTCTCACTAATCCTCATGTGATGGAAGGAGGGCTGGATAAGGGCACTAATCCCACTCATGAGGGCTCCACCTTTGGAACTTAATTACCACCCAAGGCCCCACCTCCTGACACCATCACACTGGGAGTTGGGATTCCAACATATGAATTTGGGGGTGGGGGGGACACAAACGTTCGGTCCTTATCACCAGCTTCAGCATGCAAGAGACTTGGAAGATGAACCTGCAGAGTACAATGGGACTGTCTTAAACGGAGGCCTGCATGTCAGAATATTTCCCAAGAAGCAATGGGAAGTAATTCAACATTCTTCTGTCAGCGTTGTGCCATAAACGTCATGGTGGCAGTATATGCAAGGGATGAGAGGAAGAGACTGTCCCAACAGAGGGCCTCTCATCAGGAAGTTCTACAGAGCTGAGTGAGGTGTACGTTGATGCCTACAACCACCAAGTGCACCCTCCCCTTCCCAACAGTACCCCAAATTTTATTCGACTTTTCGCCCATCCTCCACAAGACGTCATATGCTTCAGGAGGAGCTGATCTGACCATATTTTTGTTTCAAAGTAATCCCTTCCTCCATGTCACTGCCTGACTCACAAATCCAGTTGGAAACTAATCAAAATATGGTAATCCTCTCACCAGAGGAACTGATTCTGGAGCAGATGTGTGACCCAGTTCAGAGTAATGAAGACGAAGGGATATTTCCTAGAAACTGCCAGAAAAACGTCATTTCAAGATGTGGGGTGGATGTCGCTGTGGCCGAGTTTGAGGATCCGAACTCCTGGAACCATCATGCTGTTGGCTGAAGTATGGCAGAGCCGAGAGAATCACAAAGCAGCACTGGAGGGCCTGGACTAAGTCCATCTTGAGGCCTGCTTTATCTCCGGACTTCCACTCCGCTGGCCAATAAAATTCCTTATGGCGTAAGCCAGGTCGAGTTGTCTTTGCCGTTCTTTACAGGCAAAAGCATTCTAACTCATACACCTTAGCCATGAAATAATGAACGTCTGCAGTAGGTTATTGGCAGAAGAATGGAAGAAATGGGAAGGAAAGGATTTGCTCACTCTGTAAACATTTACTGAGTGTTCCCTGTGTGCCAGGCCCATATGCTAGGTGCTAGAAGAATAAGAAGATGAATAAGACACTATCCCTGTCATCGAAGAGCTTCTAAAATTGACCAGATGTCATCATCGTCACAGTAGAGCAGCACCCAGTTAGACAGGAGGCATAATGGAGTGCCCCATGGGGAATGAAGAGAGAGAAGAAAATAGAGGAGAGGAGAAGGAGAGAGAGAGATGCGTAACAGAGCATCCTAAATTCAAGAAAAACTCAGGACAGGATGTAATCAGAAGACATTGTACCAGAAAAAAAGCAAACAAACAGTAATATTGAGAAACTGACTGGTAATTTAAGCTTTGTTGCATGAAAGACAATTGTCCTAAAGCCTAAATTATTTTTAGGACAAAGTCGGACACACATACAAAAGCATTTCATTTATAGTGAGGACATTAAAGGAAAAGAGAGGAAGATGAGTTTGTTTTAGGCATCAACGAGATTAAACGACATGATAAAAATGAAGTCTTGCTTTAACGAGCGATTGGCAAAGGGTGTACTGAAAAATGAATTGTTTCTGCCGTGTTATAAATAGCTGTGTATAGTGGGTTAAAATAAACTCTAAAGCCACAAGAGGAATCTAAAACCCGCAGTTTACAATGAACTGCCTGACTTGAAGCAATTTACTTGATCTCTCTGCATCACATCTATAAAACAAGAATGGCCATACTCACAATAGCTTCCTTCTGATAGGGTTACTTTGAAGGTCAAATGAGTTAATAGATGTAAAACCTGCACAACCAAGCCTGGGACATAGTAAGTGCTCAGTAAGTGAAAGCTAATACCAGTGCGACTATTGCTACTATCATTCACACTATGATGGATAAGAGAAGCTAGAAATTGGTAATTTTTAAAAGGCATCACAGAGATCCAGTTTAAGGCTTGATTTTAAGGGTACAGATGCAGTTCAATGCAACAACGAACAGGATGTTGCGTCCCAAAGGGCTTGACTCTCATGGTAAATTCAAGCTCATAGATGTGACACATAAAATGACAGCAGCTTTCTCTCTTTTTTTTTTTTCCAAGCAGCCCAAGGAGACACTGAACCAGTCCCCATATTTAGGGATGTGCTCCTGAGCATATCACCAAAGGCAGGTGACACTTGGAACAAGAGCTGTCTCCGCCGTGTTGGGCACCGACAGTCTGAACAGGAGACGTTCTTGGCATACCTGTCCCAAGGTTGCTGAGCACGCCGCTGGCTCTGAACCAGCAGCCCATAATCCACACGCTCTTGATGAGCGGAATGCCTTTATGAGACACTTTCCAGAGTCTGAGACGCAAGCTGTGACCACAGGACACAGTGAATCTAGCTGACCCACATGGAACTAGACCCAAGACCTGGCCTCTTGGCCCCACTCGCCAAGCTTTCTGGGGAGATTAATCATCCCAGAACCTCTTTAACTGCTGGGGGGAGTCAGCTTGTGTTCATGGCCTTGTATGTGTAAGTATTTCCTCAATTGGAATGAGATAGAGCACTGGGCACTTCCGTTTGAAGCGCTGATTCTATTCTTCTCTGTTTACACTGGAACTTCTCCTGTGGCATTTCAAGCCTCAAAACATGCAGTTTTATATAAACTTACTAAACTGGCTAACAACTGTTTAATGACTGCCTAAAATAACTCAAGTGAAAAAGAGCAAACCCCATTACATTTTGGAAAAGTATTCCAGAGAAGAACTTGAACTCTCCTTCGCAATAGCTGGATATTTAAAGAAATGTCTTGTTAAATCATACGGAGCCGTATATTTTTAAATTCAAAGAAAAAAAAATAAAATTTAGAGACTATAAGCATACTAATAGTCAGCTGAAGTGCCGTTTTCTAAATGCTGAATCTAGAGCTGAACGTTTAAAGCCGAATCGGATTTTATTTCCGAAAACGAATCGTCTTCTGATAAACTTGAAACTGGCAATCACCGTAAAGCGAGTGGACATCGTGACGTCCACACTGTAGTTTCCTACTTTACATGACTGGACTGGGGCTGCTAAGAGCATAATTACAGGTACGTTTATTTCATAAAACAGAAACTCTAGCACAGAAGCGTGGAAGACCTGCAGAGATAATATCTAATCTGGACACGGTGTTAGAGTCAAAGTGACTCTCGGTCTTTTCTTCCAAGTGTCCCGATGGAGACACTAAACAAATAAGTCTCCTCACATCACCCAGGTGTCACTATGGTCTCCCGTCCCCAAATGAACAGCTCCGTGTAAGGAGGAACATGCAAAGGAACCTGGCTGACTTAAAGTGTTTGTTGGGTCCAGAAGCTCAGGAGGGATCAGAGACTCACACATTTTCTGAACCCTGAACTGCAAAGATGTCTGAACCTTCTAGAAGTCCCTTCTAGAGAAGCAAGTTTTTAAAAATCCCTAGCAAACCGAGCTATGGCTTGCAGGTCTTTACAACTTTGGGTCTCGGTTAAATCGGGAAGATTTGATCCCCTCACACCTGGCTTCCTGTGTTAGGGGAGGGGGCGTCCAGAGTGGCTGGGGGGCCGCGGGGTGGTACTGTGCAGGCCCGAGGCATGTTACTGTCCCCATCGCTAATCCTGTTTGCATACTGAGCAAGATGCAGGACACAGATGAACGTCAAAAGATGATGAAGAAAATGAAAACCTGAAGAAGCGGGGGCTGTGGGGACTCTCACAAAGAGAACCACAGCAGTGACGTCAGAGCTACACTGGAATCCGACTGTCTGGGTAAAGCTTTCTGCTTCGGGGAGCCCCTCCAAACCCAACCATTTCTGGTCTGTGCTCAGGTCCCAGCTTCTCAAAAAGGTCTCCCCTGCTCCCCTGTTTAATACTTCATTCTACTTTTTCTTTTTTTTCCCATAGCACTTACCACCTTCCAACGTACTATACAGTCTACGTATTATGTTCAGTGTTGGTCTATCTCCCCACACCAGAGTGAAAGCTCAAGGAAAAGCAAGGGACGTCACTGTTTCAGTCACTGATATATCACGGGCACACAGGAGAGTGCCTGGCACATCGTACATACTTCATAAACGTGTATTGGGGAAAAAAAAAAAAAGACAAGTGACCCTAAGGCTTTACCTGTTTGTTCAGACAGCTTTGGCTTCCTTCCTACAAAACCTCCACAGCCTGCCAGCTCACCCCCACCTTCAAGGAGAGAGGCTCAGAACGAGTCTCTCAGAGGCAAAGCATCCGTCAACCCTTCATACCAAAGTGAGGAGATCGTGGAGTCAGGTCAAGAGATTAAAGCCTTGAGTTCTAGAAGGATGACCTCTTGGTAGAGTCCTTCTAGTTTTGTTTTTTTTTTTTTGCAGTTCAACTTTTTATTTTAATCAAATCGGAATATGCACAGCACATGCAGTGCTAGCATCTAAACTAATACGATAAGCGATTACTAAAGCTATAGTAACTTGAGGTTCAATCTTTACATTCAGAGAGTTGAACTCCATTCTTCTGATTTTTGAAAACTTATTAACTGAAAATATTGCTTACTGATGAAACTTGCTCAAGTGCTATTGCTGAAAGTATAAGGCACTGATTATGCCGATACAACAAATATAACCACAAGTGGGAGACTTCTTTTCCTCCCAAAATAGCTGGCAAAATAAAGGAGGCCTCGTTTCCCTTCTACTTTAAAGGGGGGGCAGGGGTCTTTCCTCAAGAAGAAACTAGGAATGGCTTAATTTAAAAGAAGCCATTTATACTTCACACTCACTGTGATTATAATTTTAAAAAAAAATCAGGAATTAACTAGCGTTAGTAAGGATGGGGAAACAGTGAAACAGTTGTACATTGCTGTTGGGAACGTATATAATGGTTCATCCACTATAAAACGCAGTTTGACAGCCCCTCAAAAGTCAGGCACAGAATTACCATATGATCCTATAATGTACTCCTCAGTATATATATACCCAAAAGAACTGAAAATAGATTTTTCAAACAAGTACACGTACACACATATTCACAGCAGCGCTAGTCACAAGAGCCAAAAGATAGAAACAGCCCAAATGTCCATCAACGGATGAATTGAGCAATTGTAGTATATCCATACAACGGAATATCGTCCAGATATGAAAAGGAATGAAGTACTGATACATACTACACTATGAAAGACCCTCCAAAATATCATGCTAAACGAAAGAAGGCAGACACAAAAGAGTCACGTATTATGACTCCATTTATATGAAATATCCAGAAGATACATAGAGCAGATGGGTGGTTGCCAGGGGTAAGGAAGATTGGTAGAAACCACTTAATGGGGAAGGGGTTTTACTTTGGAGTGATGGAAATATGTTGCAACTAGACAGAGCCAGTAGTTACACGTCATCGTGAATGTGTCAAATGTCACTGAATTGCTCACTTTACAATAGTTAATTCTACGTCATAAGAATTTCACCTCAGTGACATTTTTTAAACCAAAATTTTAAAAATGAAGTCACTTAGGCCCACTTGGTATAGATGAAGAATCTCCAAATGTTTGAGGTGTCAGGTCCACTGGGGTTTTGGTCCAAAGCCCAACTGAGTAACGTGGCGTGCCTCTGACCTTCACCTCTGCTTCTGTCTCCACCGGAGAACAGAGGAAGTCACTCCTGATCTGGTTGAAGGTGGTCACCCAGGATTCAGGCATTTACCGTCCTACATTCCTGCCTCGGGTCTAGTTCTCTCACTAGTAACTTTGTATTTATATTAGAACATACTTTAGTCCTTTTTTACCACAGTGTCTCCACTGTGGTAAAAAAGGACTAGAAAACTAGATCTAGAAAGGACTAGAAAACAAATCTAGAAAACTAGATTTGGAGGTGTTTCATTTTCTCCTAACCCTCCTCAGTCAGTGAAACAAGAGGCACAGGGCTGTGAAAGGAGCAGTTTGACAGGGCCACTGGTCTCAAGTTCTAGTTCCTTTACCAGCTCCATGTCATCGGAATATTCATTAAACTTCTCTGAACCTGTTTCTTCAGTCACAAAAGATAGACCAAAATTCCCACCACACTTATCTACATGGTGCTTTCAACAGTCAAAGGAGAAAAGGAATATAAAATACTTTGCGAATACCCAGTCCCACCTGTTCTTCCTCCTAATGTTTCACAAATCCATCTATTTCTTCTCACCTTCACTTTCGCTACCCCAGTTCGTGACACTGTCACCATTATGTCGCACTCAGTGTTCCTTAACCTGCTAAGAAAGCTACTGGTACCTCGAGTTCGCACTTTTCCCAAGCATCTTCCTCTCTGCCACCAGATGATCTTCCAATACTAAATCTAGTGATGCCCCAGCCCTGCTTAAATCCCCTTTCTATTTCTAATCGCCCTCCCGTGCAAAGTCCTTAAACATGGCCTCGAGACCTTTCAGGATACAGCCCCACCTTATCTGGACTGTGCTTCCCTTATTAACGCCTAACGTTGGGTTTCTTGAACACACCACACTTTCTGAAATAGTTTCCCCACCTCCCTCCAGCCCTGCCTCTCATTAGCATCACCTCCTCCAACTCTCTCTGAATAAATTCTACCAGATTCTATCATAAGGTTCCAATAAGACACCACTTCTTCCAGGAAGTCCTCCGTGACATCCGCCCATCGAGTCTGGATGAAGGACCCTCTGACATGTCAGGGCAACCGGGGTGGGTTAGGTGTTAGGGGCAGAGAGAGGAAGCACAGCAGGTGAGCCCCTGGGTCCTCTTCTATTGAAAGAGCGGCTGGAGGGAATATACCTGAGGGACCAGAAGCTGCTCCTACACCATCATATTCTTGGACCATCTATATTAGAGAAAACCTACATGAACACGTCTCCATTATTGCATGGATCTTCTCACCCCTGGTCATGGGTACGAAGCCAGCATGAGGTGAGCCCCTTTCTGATTAACATTTATTAAAAGCCTACGACTCTAAAGAGCACAAGAGGTTACAAACGGGAGTGATGGGCCTCAAGGAGCCTCAGCAGCAAAGAGGCTCAGGGGGTAAGAAAGTCAGCCTAGCGCTTCTCTGTCTATGAGCTACCTCATCCCGACTGTTGCTCTGAGCTTTATGAGAGCCTTAATGCACACATACACACACTCACTCACTTACTCATTCACACACACACACACACACACACACACACTTATATGCACATCAAAGCACCCTCAATATGCACGTACACCACACACACACATCATACTCAAAATCATCTTCAACAAGAATTTCTGAGCAGGGCTATGACCAGCACATACTGGCTTTGTGTAAATTAGCCAAGTGGATCCCCTCTGGGGAGACTGATTAAAAAGCAGCAGCTCTTCCTCCAGACTCCAGCCAGAGGGACTGGCCGAATTTCAGGTTCTGCCTGCAGAACTTAGCAGGTCCCTCGTAGGAGCCAGCTGTCACAACCAGCACAACTACGTGCAGTGGACAGGCCTTGCTGGGCCTTTCTCATCTGTGGCCACTCACCCAGAATCCCACAGGACGAAGGACATGTGTGGTGCTTAAGGTTTTCAATTCACAGTAGGAAGGAGAGAGGGACCCACAGTCTGTTCCTCCTCATCGGCCAAGGGGAAAAAAAAATGTTATAAGCTCCTACGAGAAACCACCTCCCCTTACAGACTTATTAATGCTGGAGACTCGGGCTCAATATTAAAGCTGCAACTCATTTGATCTCGTTTGGTTTTGTATTCGCACACTCTAGGAATGCCTTCCGTCCCTGTTCCATGAATGTCAATGTCTTGGAGTTTAACTAATAAGGTAAACATCATTATCTCCATACCTAGGCTCCATCCTCCTTTCCTCATTTGTACAGTTCACAAGGACGCTTGCCCAAAGACGACTGCTGCTCACCGCAGTGGCCCCTGGCACGTGTCGCCTAGATCGCTTGTTGCCTCTCGGATGAAAAGGCCTCCACCAACGTCATGCCCGTCGTGGGTGGTCCCCATCTGATGGCTCACCTGGGAGGGTGGGACAAGAGGACCCAGGCTCCGGAGCTCCCCGTAAGTCACTGAAGCAGATATCACTCCTGCACTGCGCCTCGACTTCTCCCTCCACATGACCTGCTTCCTGTCTCACCCTCGCACCCTTCCGACAGTGTCCACCCCGAGTGTACACCCGAAAAAAAACAGGAATCAACCGAATGAAGTCTGCTACGCTGTCTCAGAGTGCGCCTCTCAAAGAGCCCGATCTGCAACACTCGCCGTGATGACCCCATTTCAACAAATCAACAGCTTGTTTGGGGAAAGCGTATACGCGCAGTAGAAGGGCACAGGTTCGAACCCCACGTGAATCACCAATTTCGCACAGAGAAAAGCCTTATGCAAGGAACAAGGATGGAAACCCCATGTGCGGAGGGATGGGTCTCCTCAAACCATCTCCTACACATCTCGTGTAGAGAGACGGCCAGGACCATCTCTTCGTCTGCACAGAGGCAGGGAGGACCACTTCAAGTGTTGGGAAACGCAGGGAAAATAAATGTAATCTCTGACTCCTAAGAATTACAGACCCATAAAAATGTAATTCTTAGAAAAACAAAGGGGGCAGAGGAAAACCCTAGGAAGAGCAAATG
>KE748655.1:0-12011 GCA_000465285.1 Eidolon helvum
TTAAATTATTTTAGTTAGTTTCAAATATACAGTATATTGGTTAGACATCTATATAATTCATAAGATGATCCCCCCAATTGCTCCCTCCGGCCCCTGGCTCTCCACCTAGCCACTGTATTCATGCTAGCTGCATTCCCTATGCCTTGCTCGCATCCCTGTGACCATCTATCAACTATTAATTTGTATTTCTTTAACCCTTCACCCCATTCTCCCAGTCCTCTAAGTCCCCTCCCCTCTGTCCATCACCAAATTATCCACTATATTCGTGAGTCTGTTCTTCATTAATTCATTCTTTTTGTTCCTTAGATCCCCCCCCCCCCCCCCCCCCTATGGCATTTATCTTTCTCTGTCCGACTCATTTTACTCAGCATAATTTTCTTCCACTGATTTATTTGTCTATATTTACACCAATACTATACTCTCCTGGTTACAGTAGCTTTATAATAAGTCATAAAATGAGGTAATATTAATCCTCAGTTTTGTTATTTTTTGTTCTTTTTAAAATTTATTTTCTGTACTGCTAGTCCTTTGCATTTTCATATGAATTTTAGAGTCTACTTGTCAATTTCTAGCAAAAAGAAAAGTTGGCTGGGATTTTGATTGGCATTGCTTTGATTCAGCTTCATGCAAATTAAAAGCTTAACCATATTGAGTTTTCTGACCCTCATAAATAACGACGCTTTTCATGTCTTTATTTCTTTTTAAATTTCTCTCAGCAATGTGTTGTCATTTTCAGTGGAGCAATCTTTCATATCTTTAGACAGATTTATCCCCAATAATTTAATTTTCTGATGTTTTTGCCGGTGGTATTGTTACTTTAATCTAAATTTCCAATTATTTGTTGCAAGCATGTAGAAACACAGTTGATTTTAGTACATTGATTTGTACTTTGCAAAGTTGTTAAACTACTTATTAGGTTCCAGTAATATTTTTTTAGCAGATTCTTTTAGATCTTCTACATAGATAACCATGTCATCTGTGAATAAAGATGGTTTTACTTTTCCAATATGGATGTCTTTTTTTTTTTTTTCCTTGCTTGACTGTACTGGCTAGAAACTCCAGGATAAGGTTGAACAGACCTGTTGAGAACACAGATCCTTCTTTGTCTCGTTCTTGATCTTTATGGGGAAGCAGTCAGCCTTTTATCTTTAAATATGTTGTTAGCTATTGTTTTCACAGGTTACCTTTATCGGTTTGAGAAAGTTTGCTTTGATTCCTACTGTGATAAGAATTTTCATCAGGAAGGTTGCCGGATCGTGTCAAATGTTTTTCTTTGTCTATTCAGATGATCATATGACTCTTCTTTTTTAGTTTGTTAATAGGGTGAATTTTCTTGGTTGTATTTAAATGTCAATCCTACCTTGCATTCTTGAGATAAACTTAACTTAGTCATGATGTCTTTTTAATGTATTTGGATTCTATTTGATAAAAATGTTTAAAATTTTTGCACCTGTGTTCATGAGAGATATTAGTCTGTAGGTTTCTTTTCTTGTAATGTCTTTATCTGGTTTTGGTGTCAGAATAATGCTGACCTCATAAAATGAGTTGAGAACTATCCTTTTGCTTTCAATTTCTAGAAGAGAGTGTATAAAATTGGTACTATTTCTTCTTTACATTCTCTGTGGAATTCACCATGGAAAACATTCAAGCCTAGAATTTTTTTTTGTGGGAAAGTTTATAATTCAAATTTAAAAATATAATGGATATAGAGTATTCAGATTATTTTCTTTTGAATGAGCTTTGTTACTTTATGTTTTTCAAGGGGTTTGTCCATTTCATCTAATTTTTGAAATTTATTGGTGTAAATCAAAAATTTTATTCTCCCATTATCCTTTCAATAGCCATAGAACCAGTAGCAATGACAACGCTTCCATTCCTGATCTTGGTAAAATGCATCTTCTGTCATTCTTTATTAGTCTGACTACAGGTTTATCAATTTCACTGATATTCTCAAATAACCAGTTATTGATTTCATTGATATTCTCTCTTTTATAGTATTCTATTTTTTTTTATTTTTGCTCTGATCTTTATTATTTTTTTTCTTCTATTTACCTTGAATTTCATTTACTCCTCTTTCATAGTTTCTCAAGATGGAAACTGAAGTTATTTATTTGAGAATTGTCTTTTATTTTCTAATATTGACATATAGAGCACTGTGTAGCAGCAGTCCACAAATTTTCTTACATAGGGTTTTCCTGTAACCCAATTCAAAATCTTCTTTAATTTTCCTTTTGATTATTTCTTTGATGCTTGGGTATTATTTTACTTTCCAAATATCTATGGATTTTCCGTAGATCTATCTGCCTTTTGATTTCTAACTTAATCCATGATGGTCAGAGAACATACTTTGTTGGAATTTGATTAGGTTACACTTATTGAGACTTGTTTTATGGCATTGAATATGATCCATCTTAGTACAGATTTTGTAGGTGTTTGAAAAAACATGTATTCTGCTATTTATTGGGTGGACTTTTCTATAAATGTCAATGAGGTCAAGTTACTTGATAGTGCTGTTTAAATCTTTTACATCTTTACTGAATTTCGGTCAACTTTATCTATAAATTGTTGAGAGAAATACATTGCAGTATTTCAGTATAATAGTAGATTTATCTTTCCCTCCCCTTCTCCTTTTCCATTTTTCAATAGGTGGAATTTCCCTGGTTCCTGGCATGTCTGGTCATCATTTGCTGGATGACAGGCATTTGGAATTCTAACCTGCTGGTTCCTGGACATCTTTGCTTTCTTGTAAATGTTCTTGTGCTCTGTTCTGAGGCACAGTTAGGCCACTTGCAGGCAGTTTGATCCTTTGTGGTCTCGCTTTGAAGATTTGTCAGGCAGGACCAAAGCAGTGCTCCGTTCAGGGACAGTTATTCCCCTGTTGTTGGGAGATCCTACCGCATCTGCCCAGTGTCCTGTGAATGAGATTTCCCAGTCTGGCTGGTGGGAACAGGCACCCCCCCGGCCCCGCGTGAGTGCCAGGCACTGTTCTCCAGCCCTGCTGGGTAGTTCCTTCCTGGCCTCGGTGGTTCCTTCGGACCCATGAGTTGATCAGTTCACAGCCGAACATTTGTGGGAGGCTCTCTGTGGGGCTCTGGGGCTGTGGCATTTCAGGGCTCACCTCACTCCCCTCCTGCCTGCCGGGGTCACTGTCCTTCCTCGCCGGGCTTCCAGTGTCTCGAAAATTATCCTTTCTTAAAATGCATCTATTCTGGGAAAGTTGTTTTAAGGGAAGGGGTATATTTAGTCTCTATTGGATGCACAGTGGCCTGAAGTAGAGAATCTGAGTCCTTATGGAGGTGCGGATGTCAGGGGTCCTCGGAGCCACCTGGGGTACCTCTGATAAGGAGGAACTGGACCCACTGCTCTGCTCTCTGCATTGGGGCCTCCTGACATACAACTGGCCTCTCTGTGTATGTGTTTTTAAAGCTAAGTAAAATTAGGTCATACAAGCTTTAAATCTACCGACGTTGGCCCGTTGCAGCTCTAAAGCATGGCACTAAAGTAAGTTACTGAGCGAGGTGCCATCTCAATGAGGTTTGGCTGTGGCTTCTCTTAGGGTACCCATCCATCAGCAGTGACATGCAAACAAATTGAGGGCTCCATTAGAGAGCAGTGATGAGACGTTCAGGATGGCCATTTCCTTATAATTACAGTGTAATACAAAGAGAAGCTCTTAGCATTTTCTTCTCATGGTCCACGGCTTATCTTATTCATCCCCTAGGGCCCCACATCTGACTTAAAAGCATTTCTGTGGATAAAGCCAGACTGAGGCCTCTTGCTTTAATTGGTGCCTAATCAGATTCCCTGATTTTACTAATACATCATTGCTAAAACCATCAGAAATGAAATAAAAGGATTCGCAGGAACCACGGGTACCTCTTCAGTATTCCAGCGGGTATTTTGGCCGTGCTCAGATTCTGAGATCTAGGGAGCTTGATGTTTTGTTTCTAAGTCGGATTGGACATAAAGAGGATAGAGAGAGCATTTGGAAGAGACACAGAAACATGTCTTCGCTTTACGAGAAAAGAGACAAACTTGCTCTTTACAAACGTTTTCTTTATTTCTTCTCATTTTCTGAAATCAAGATGACCAACTACTGGATTCATTTTCATCCGAGATTCTCCCCTTGACTCAGGATGGAATATAAACTCCCCACGAAAGCACCGCCCCACACTAGAGTGTTATTATTTTTCTCTGTCAGTTAGAGCTGTATTTCAGGGCCTTGAATGCAAATATTGATTGTAATATAACCCTTCTCCAAAAATTATTCCTACAACTTGTCAGAAACAGTGCTGGCTAAGCACAGGTCTAGCGCCTGCGCTAACTTGCTAAGTTTACGTGGGAGCGTTGGTCGCGAGAGTGCCCAATTTCATCTTCGTCTCCCAGAATTTGTAATGCTTGCGCTCAGATCATTGGAGCCCATTTTTCAATAGTTACTTAGTTTTACTTGCTGGCATCTTCTGTCCATGAGTTGAATTAATGAAATCTCTGTCGTGGAAAACGACCTTCGATAAATATGGTTTCTCATTTTCAATCCCCTTACAGTTTAATAGAAAGTATCCCTTCGTGATGCTATTAAATACGTGTGGTTGGACCGAGAAGCAAAAATATTTTAGAAGGTGAGTGCAGTTACCCGGGGAGCATCGTGAAAAATTCAGATGTAATTCACACACAGTGAAATACACAGATTTAAAATCTTCAGTTTGCTGAATGTTGGCGATTGCATACGGCTGTGTAACTATACTCAAAACGCGATGCACGGTCTTTCCGTCCCCTCACAAAATTCTCCATTAACCTCCCCTCCCAACTGGCCCCAGTGACCACAATCTTGTTTTGTCACCGTATCTTTGCTATAATGGTATTTGCATTTCATACAAGTGAAAGCACACAGTGTGTACTCTTCGGTGAGGTTTATTAACATCGTTGCATGTGTAAATTGTTCATTATTTTTTTTTTAGTGCTGATCTTCCATTTTATGGATACAGCACAATTATTTATCTGCTATCCTGTCAATGGACATATGATTTTTTTTCAGTTTTGGGTAACTATACACTTTCTTATAGAAATCATTTGTTGACATAGGTTTCCTTCCCTTCTTTCTTTCCTTCCTTCCTTCCTTCCTTTTCAGGTAAATGCACTGGCATGGAATCGCCAGTCATTCCTTTTGCTCATGTATTTCCAGTTAGCACTTGGTTCCCTGCTCCTCGTCTCTGCCATGCAATGTCAACTGCAACTTGAAAGCTAAAGTGCCTCGCATCTGGGGCTGAGGTTGTCAGAAGACTCACTTGCTTCCTTTCCGGTGGTTGATGTTGCCTGGTGACCAGGACCTTAGCTAGGGCTGACACGCAGAACACCACACGTGTATCCGCAAGGAGGTGTTCTTGGAGGAAAAAGTAGACATGCATGACATTCAGAAGTCACGCTATGTCGTTTCTGCCATACTCGGCTGTTTGAGGCAAGGGTAGGGGGGCCAGGACTTAGATCCTACCCTTCAGTGAGAATATTGTCAGCATTATCATACGAAGACTATGTGGAATGCAGTGTCTTTTTTGGGTCACCTTTGGAAAATACAATTTGCCATAGAGGCTCAAGAGGTATTCTCTTGTCATAGGGTGATACGTACTTCGAACCTCAAAAATTTTTATATCCTTTTTCTCAGTCATCCCACTTGGATGTTATCCTAAAAGAATTCGGGCCACAGCCCTCAGATTTATGTATAAAGATACATGCAACAACATGGTTAGCAATGGAAGCAATTAGAAATCGGTTAGAAAACACGTCAGTGTAAATACAGAAATAGAGTTATTTCATGTCGTGGTTTAAAAGTATTTTTACGATCTCTTTGACGCTCTTACTTACAAGGGATGGCAGCTAATTACCCTCCCCTGAGTGTGAGACCGGCCTGTTGAGTCACTCACACTCGGTGTGATAAGCGGAAAGTGCGGTGGTGACTTTGGAAACTGACGTGAGGCTCTGAGGCTTATGCCTTGCCTTCCCTTCTGTCCCCACTGTGGATGAAGTCCCCCGCTATGTTACGAGAGGCGGGCTGCCCGGTGAGGAGCGAGGTCTCCTGCCAATAACCATGTGAGGGGCCATCTCAAAGGCGGACCCTCCAGCCTCGGTCAAGCCTCCGGTGGGCTGTTGCTCCTCCCCCCACCCTGACTGTGATCTGAGCTCTGTGCTTTATCTCCCATATGGGGACTGCGAACCAAAGCCACACATCTAGGCTGCGAGACGCCGCCTGACCCTCAGAAGCTGTGAGACAATAAGTGTTTGGTGATTTAAGCTTCTGAATTTTGCGGTTAATTTGTGACACGGCAATAAATCACCACATTCAGCTCAAAAGAATGCCACAGAGCTATTAAGAACAATATTTATAAGATTAAGCTATGATATGAAGATATATATTCACCATATTATTAGCAACATAAGCTGACCAATTCGGTATCTGTAGCATAATCTCAATTTATTTAAAAAATGTCAATCTAAACAAAGACAGAGAGATTGAAGGAAAAGAGAATTCAATACTGGATGGTCAGATTATTACAATGGTAAAGAATTTATTCTTTATTACTTGCTCTGAAATCGAATCCTTTTATTAGCTGTGCAAATGTTTTATGGTTGTATAAATGATTGTCTCTAATCCTCAGTTTAATCATCTATGTAATGTTGCTAACATAATATTACCTATTTCATGAGGCTTGGGGAGAAATATATAAACAATACATATAAAGTACTTCGTTCTCAGATTGTAGTAAATACTTAACAAACATTAGGTAATTTTCAAGCTAATCTCAACTTTTTTCTGTAAGTCCAAATTTTCTGAAATATATCTGTATTATCTTTATGACTATTAAAGTGATCTTCAAAATTATTTGCTATCCTCTTACTTTTTGTAACCTCGTGTTTGAGATATTGTAGCTCCTTGGAGGGGTCTGAGCTCTGCTGTAACCCAAGTCCTCAACACTGAAAAAGTGGTCACGCGGCTGCCTGTGAGCCGTGGCGGCCCCGGTGAGAAGCCCGCCTGCGGACAGCCCAGTCCCGTCTGCATCCCTCGGCCAACAAGACCCAGTAGCTATTTCTGGAAAGGAAAGACAATGTAATTGACGACACCCTTTTACAACTAACTTCCTGGGCTGGTGGGGCCACTTCCTTCCACGTGAGCTGCGTCAGACCTGGTACACTTTGTGCGAATATTCTTGAAAACTTACCTCTGTCTTTATTGTCACATTTTCAAATTCTTCCATGTGTAAGTTCACCCCATGCCCCTTGATGTTATTAGATGAAAAGGACACATTATTAACCCTTCCTGTTTGTATCTTAGGTCTGAGCTAAGAGATTGTAGATGTGTAAATCACAATTCCTAACTCTATAAATCCAAACTTTTATAATTATTTTTAAAAATAATATCACTAACAAATAAACTGAGCCTCACATTATAGATGTGGAGATCCTCTAGGTAGGTTGCCTGGGAAATTTTAATTTGAGAAATGCAACTTTAAAAACAAGAATAGATAAGCAAAAGAGATGCACATCGTATATTGATGATCATCTTTTCCATCCGAACGTATCTGTGACGGAACACATTGAAAACACCCTCCTCTGCACGCTGTCGAGTCCCACGGGAGTGCCGCGGTGACACTTAGTCCCAAAGTCACGAGGAAGCGATGGAACAGCTTCCTGCCCACCGGGGAATAGCACCAAGTTCCAAATAGAGCGTCCCCAGGTGCATAAAGATTTGCATTCGTTCCTACTTCATCCTTTTTTTTTTTTAATCCTCTGAATTCAAAAACGTGTTGCCGACATCAGGATACTCTGTATCAACCACAGCATGTTCCATTCTAGTAAGCCTGCCAAAAAACACTCACAAAACGCCAACACGTGCATTTGCTCCTCTTGAGTTTTAACGACTGCTGGTTTTACTCATCCTCATGACGATTCCTCATGGCTGAGACCTTGTCTTGTCCCCACTTACGTGCTGGCTCTTCTAGAACTCTCCAGGGGCTTAGTTACAATTTAAAAATCTGTAATGCTAGGAATTGAATTTTCTACATCAAATGTCCTTATTCTCAGCAATATTTCAAAGATTACTTATTGGGATCTGCACCATGTTATAAATTTCTTTCCGTGAACCAGACATCTTCCCCCGACACGCTATCTTGCTACATCTGCATCTATTTTCAATGTCCCACTAGTGAACCTTGCTCTGCCTTTCCCATTGGAAGTGACATATGTGCATGTGGACTTCACTAAGTGTGCTTTTCTCCTTTCAAGAATCAAATCTCCTCTCATTAAGGCAATTTTGAGTCAGTTTCCAGTGCTTTCATACTATGTTTGTCATAGTTTACACAAAGTTTATCATTACTATTGACTGAAGAGTTAGTCCAATACAAGAAATTCCCCTAAGAAAGAATCCTGAGAAGGAATTAAGAGGCATATCTTCTTAATATAGTTTCAATCATATAATATTTCTGCCTTAAAATGTAACAATTGTATTATTATAAGAGATACAGTTAATTCTCATTACTTACAGTAGCTATGTTCTATAAAGTGGTCATAAATACTGAATTAGTGAATACTGAATGTTGCTCTTAGGAGACATAAGAGTTAGGTTGCGGTGAGTTCACATTTTTATCAATCAGTCAATCAACCAACCAACCAATCAATCAATCAATACATAATCTGTGTTTCTGTCAAAGACACCTTATTTGATGCATAATGTCGATTCATTAACACTGAACTCAAGGCCAACCACACTGTTACTTAGGCCTAAATGAAGCTTTTCTAACTTATATGCTGTCTCCATAAGGCACATCATAGTCCTTGTGTGCTTAGAGATACTGATGGCACTTGTACATTATGCTTGGGACATTTTAAACAGCGAAATCACCAACAAAAAGCACAAAAATGCATAAACACAATGCAAGAAATACCATAAAAAGGACACTCATTGGCTGTAGGAGAATGCCATCTATTTGACCACAAAAGTGTTGCACGTATAATATGGAGGTTATAAGCATATTTTAGTGAGTTCGTTTTTCCAGGCTTAATTCATCTCTTATGCTTCGTTTTGTGAAGTTGCTATTGCTAGGTTCAAATCCATTTTTGTAGTATTTAACTTTTATTAATACCACCCAGTGGAACCTTCCCAGTGCCTCAAGGGAGGATTTTTTTGAATACCTGTGACTTTTAGATACATAGATGTAACATAAACATAACATGTTTTCATCTCTACAAGTTACTTGTGGTATTTCTTTATATCCTCAAATTTTCTTCTCATTATATTCATGGTTTCTGAGCATATTGTACATCCTGTTTTAAGTCTCTCGTGCCAATTTATAATCTCTGGTTCCTGGGTCTGTTTGGACTGTGTTATTATTCTCCCGGTAGCGGATGGAACACAGTTTCTGGCTTCTCTTTTTTTAGGAATTCTTGGTTAGATTCTGGACATTGCGTATTTATGATTCCGAGTTCTGAATATTGTTTTATGGCTTGAAAGTGCGTGGGACTTGGGCCCGCGTGTCAGCGGGCACTTATGCAACCTGCGGATCGGCTTGAAGCTTTTGCAGCTTGGTTTACACGCGTGTGTGTGGACACGAGTAGAGTGGCTATCTTATCCCCATTTCTCTGGCTGACTTCTGGGTCCTCACCGACGTTCTGGGATCTCTGAAAAGGGCCGAGTGCTCAGCAAGGTCCCTCCACTCTCCACTGGTAGGAGCTCCGCGGATTCTCACTCCTCTGTGGGGTTTTCTGGCTTACCCAGCAAGGGCTCTGAATCCAGCAGTTCTTTCCACAGCCTCAGGGAGCTTTGGCTCTTTCATGAGCAGACGAGAATTCAGCTGAAGACTCTAGGGGGCGATTTCTCCCTCCCCTCTGATGCTCTCCTGGAAACTCCAGCCGCCGCTGCCTCCTCCGAGCGCTGTCCTCATCTGGTCCACTCAGCAAGGCTGCGTGCTTTGCCAGGGTTTCTGCTCCCTGGACCAAAGTCTAGAAATTGACGCCAGGCAGGGAGGATGACAGGGCTCGCTTGGCCATTTCCTTCTGTTGGGGGTCATTTCTGTGCTGCCTATTGTTCCTGATCAAACACGCACGCATTCCGTCACGTCTTTTGTCTAATTCTTCTTATTTCTAGCTGTTTATGGCAGATGAGCACATCCCACATCAGTTTACCTTCATATGGGCGCAGGCATAAATCCCTTAGTCAAATTTTAAAGTCTTATATCTCATCTTTAGATGTTAATTCCACTTAGCATTAGTTTTTGTATAATGTATAAGTCAGTATTTAAAGTTTTATATTTATTTTTGTCTTGTGAGATCTCTGATAATTAGTTTTCCTCATACACCTTCCTAAACATGCCAGCTTTCTCCACTGCCTGGCAAAGCCACCTTCGTCATATGCAAGATTTCTCTATATATGTGCGGGTCTGTTTCTAGATTCTCTATCATGCTTTATTCATCTGTTTTTCTATCCCAGTGCTAACATCACACTCTTGATCACTTTCGGTTTATAAAAAAACCTTGATATCCGAGTCTTCCTTACCATGACATGTCGTCTGTCTTTATTTCGTTCAATCTTAGTTTATGTGTTTTAATAATGCTTTATTATTTTTACCCATAAAGTTATTGCATGTCTATTATTAGATTTAATCCTCAACAATATATTTGTTGTTTTGGAAATGATATTTTTATAATAAATTTTCTAACCTTTTGCTTATTGGAATGCAATCCATTTCCACATATTGATTTTACATTCAGCAACCTTCTGAATTTTCTTATTAATTCCAGTAATTGAGCTCTGGGTTCTCTGGGGTTTTCTACGCACACAAACGTATTGACTGTTCCAGGCCCTAATATTTATTTCCTTATTCGTGCTTAATAGTCTTGCCTTGGAAACCCAGGAAAAAATGGAAAAGAAGTAATGAGAGAGGTATTCTGTTCTCATTCCCAGCATTAAGGACATTCTCTGTCACCTCACAATTAAATGCGGGATTCATTATCTCTTTTAAATAAATACTTCTTATTCTAATAAGAATGATTTCTGATGTTTCTAGTTTTTAGAAAAGCTATATTCTGAATATGATTGAATTCAATGAAATAGAATTACTGTATGTCTTAAACTGATTGTTTTCAGTCTACATTTTGAATCACAGTAGTAGATTTTATGTTTATCATCCTATAGCCTTGGTACAAAGCCACTGTGTTCATAACATATTATTTTTTTAATGTATCACTGGATGTAATTTGCTAATTTACATAGTATTATTGTTCCTATGGTCAAAAGTAAGATTAATCTGTAATATTTCTTTCTTATTATGTCCTTGTCCCTGCTTTGAACAATCTTATTGCTGGACTTGACAAGCATTTGTATTCTTAGTCCTTAAAACAGTTTTTACAATGTTAGAATTGTTGGGAACCTTTTTGTTTTGTTTTGCATTAGTTTTTGATAAGACTTTAAATACTGATCAAATGTATTGAGTTATACTTCTATATAGATTGTTCTGCTTCCTTTTGAGGTTCTTTTAATACAATTGTGCCCTCACTACTGGACATAATCTTCTTAATATTTTTTCAAATTTATTTTCCACACTGTACCTTTTATTGTAATTTTTTATTTTTAAAAGTCTAATTAATGTGTTTTTTTTAAACTTTTGATTTATCAGTTTTGCCAAATGTTTTTCTATTTTATTACATGTTTTCAAATAACTATTGTCTTGAGTTTTTGTCTTAAAAATGCATTTGCTATTTGTTTTATAATTTCTGCTTATGTTTTATAACATACCTAGTACTTTGTTCATATTTATTTATTTGCTTTGCTTTTTTCTTTGACATCTTAAGTTCAATAATAAGACTGTAGTTTTCATTAACTTTTTTGCTAACGTTAGTATGATTTTTAGTATTTTATAGTCTTTTTTTAAAAAGTGGTATTTTTACCATTATTGTCATTTTCATTATACTTTCTTCTTTGAGTCACGGGTTCTACATAAGTTTGGTTTGAAATTTCCTGACATGCA
>KE748661.1:0-14345 GCA_000465285.1 Eidolon helvum
TATATATATATATAAAATTTGTGTAACAGAGATAAAGAGAAAGGCAGATAGAGACTATATGATCTAGTTATAATGCATTCTTGTAGAATTGCTTTATGTAATAATAGCATTCCAATTTGTCATACCATGCCTATATACATTATAAGGAAATATCACTAAAATTCTCATCCAACAATCAGAATTACATCTTGTAAAATGCTTATCTCCCTTTCAAATAGGCAGCCTTTAAAACAAATGAATATCGTGTCTATTAATTAAATGTGTTAATCTTTCACATTCCTCTTTTGATAGAAGAACTTCGGAGAGGAGACTGTACAATGTTCTCATATACCGATATATCTAAATTAATTGCCACCTCACAGGAAACAGATCTAGGCATTGTTACAGACAGGCCAATAAAGATATTTACTGAGTGCAAGGCAGTGGTCAAAAAGTGCATAAATTAGACTATATTAAGAAGTGAATAGGTAATATGAAAAATGCCATAAAGCTGTAACATAAGCCGATGGGGCATCCTCACTTTTAAGTATAATGCATTCAGCTCAGGCCACTTTACCGCCAAAGACAGATACCTTTGGAGGTAATAGGAAATGCAAAGGTCACTGAAGCCCTGTATCTGTGGCAGGAATAAGAATGTCCCTGCAATATGAGATGAAAATGGCTCTGCCTATTTCACGCAGGGAGAAGAGAAGGACAGAACTACACATCCCGGAGCTCACAAATTCCTAATAATAATGAGGAGACACCATCCCAGAGATGTAAAATTACCCCAGAGGGAAACAGGAGGTGGAAATATCAACAAGATACATGTGCCATGCTCTTTCGTTTGAGTCAGTTCGATTTCCTTTCTTTACTGAACATGGATCCCAGAGCCTTGGAACTCCTCAGTGGGGTCCCAATACGTCTGCTCTGTGAAGAAAGGGGTAAGGTCATAGGGAGGTCACAGTAAAAAATGCCAAGGTTATACTCACTAATTTGCTTTCTGGTGTTTCCTAATTGAACAAGGAAAAGGTACAAATAGTATAAAGCCTGTTTTAACTGACCTAAGGACAGCACCTTGAAAAGACAGAGTAATGCGGAGAACAGACTCTGTATACACATGGCGCAGGTTCCAAGTCCAACTTGGGCACGTGTCAGCTGTGTGATCTTAGGCAAGTCACCTACCCTTTCTGTGTCTTCATTTCTTCGTCATTAAAATAAGCGTGGTAACAATAACCCCTATCTATAACATTGCTGTGAACGCTTAAACACTTATAAGGGGTTTAGAACTGTGCTTGGAAGTTAGGACAGGCCACCAGTCATGCCATCGTTGTCCGCAGGTCTAAAACACAAGTTTCACAAACGGCTTCTACATGGCTGGCACCACAAAGCCTCACAACTCAAGACAGGTGCTATAGATACCTTCATTTTGCAAATATGGAAATAGAAGCACAGTGGAATTGAGTAATGTCCCCAAGGTTACACAGCTAGTAAGTGGTAGATCCTTGATATGAACCCAGGGAGTCTGGCTCCAGGATCTGAACATTAAGTCTTCACTCTTCAGCCATGACTTGCAATTATTGGGTTTCCTTCTTTTATTATCCAAAAAACTGATATTTTTTTTCTTAGTTTAGTTTTGTTTTTATTTGCTTTGTTGCCTTCTCCCCAGTTTCCCCTAAAACCAACCCAACTCAACAAGATCACTGGATATGCTGGTTTCCAAGCTCCTTAAACATCAGTGTCGATGTCTACTGAACACAGGACCTGGCGAGTGTGTTGTGACATGTAAGAGGACAGGCTCCAGGCCGAGACCATGGTGGTTCACAGGATCATGAGGCTACAATAATATGGGATGAGACCACCACCATCCACATGATGAACCGGTCATAAGAACATGGGCTGAGGAAGGGAAAGGCGGAGGAGACAAAAGCACAGGAGTGTGGATGCTGGCCAGTCACTGCTCCCGCTTACATGCCTGCTCAGCGTCCACTCCACGGCGGGTGGTCCAGCCCAGGAAACAGCAGTCCCGAGCATATGTGAAAGATGATGATCCTAAGCAAGGAAGAAAATAGCCCTGGGGCTGACACTCGGAAATGTCAAGATAGATTCAAACTGTTAACCTTTTTACTTGTGCATTTTAAAGTGTTTTTGTCAAGCCATTTAAATGCTGTCTACCTGCTTCCCTGAAAATGCGTTCTAAAAATCCATCTAAAAAAAAAAAAGCTTTTTCTCTGTGTTCTCAAATTTGTAGACCTTTTCCAAGTGCCTCTTATTCTTCCCTTTTAGGACTGACAAAGACAGACTGCATAGTTGGCCATCTTTTGCCTCTTTGTTCTTATCCTTTTGTTTGTCTCTTCATTCACCAAGTTTTATTGGCCACCTACTAGCCATGACAACAATCACATTACAATTTATAAAATTCTTACGTTTCATCTTGATTTACAGTCTCAACAAACCTCAAGAAGTCAGCCTGCAGAATATTAGTATCCTCCTTTTATACACGGAGAAACTGAGCCCTCGAAAAGTGAACTTCCTGCCTATAGTGACATGGCACAGAACAGCCCAAAGTGACCTCTGAGGCTCTCCGTGACCCAGCTGGACCTCTCTTTCCAGCCCCATCTCAGACTGTCCATCCTTGACTCACTGAGCCCCAGTCACAATGGCCTTCCCTCTGCTCCTCAAACACACAGTTATGCTGTCCAGCCATTCCATTTTACTAGGACATTTTTCTTCATATCTGTATGTAGCCGACTCCTTGTCTGTCAGGGCTCAATTTAAAGGCCACCTCATCAGAGAGGTCTCCCATAGCCACCCAGTCCAAAGAGGCTCCCTTGGCCGCATTATAATTACATCATCTGTTTTTGTTACTTCATGGTACTTGTCATTATCTGATATTATATTATGCATTTATTTATTGGTTTTTTGTTTATTGTTTCTCTTATCCCCTAGAATACCAGCTCCATCCAGAGCCCCGCTCTATCTAGCTCACTCCTATATCCCAGCACCTACAGCCTCTAACTGTAATTTCTAATTGCATGTTTAGGTATTTTTAAAAAAATACCTATTTATCCTCTGTCCTGTAAGTTCTCCAAGAGAAGGAACCATCTCTCTTTTGTTTACTGCTACATGACACAGATTAGGCACTTAGCAAATGTTTTATGGAAGGAAGGAAGGAAGGAAGGAAGGAAGGAAGGAAGGAAGGAAGGAAGGAAGGGAGGAAGGAAGAAAAGGAAGGAAGGAATGGAGGAAGGAAGAAATAGGTAGGTCATTTTATTTCACCTTTAATATGGACCAGGCACTCTGCTATGCCATGTATATTCTTGTGTCAATTTGTCCTCAAACAGGTAGATATGTTGTCCCGAGTTTTGCAAATGGAAAAACTGAGGCAATGGTAGATAACGTAACTTGAGCAGTTCTCACATGCTTGAGTAAATATATTTAAGCAAGTACTGAACCATGTCTCATGATCCAGGCCATTCTCTTTCTAAGCACATCACACGTATGAGCACATTTATATTTTGAACTCCTAAGTAGGAAGAGAGAGGAGAGTAAGATATAAGAGTATGGCTTTGTCCAATATAAGAAAGAACCTTTTCTTGGTAAGACCCGTTCTGGACTAGAAGGAGCTGCCTTGGGAAATAACTCATCAGCCAATCAGGAAATGTGTTACATACAAAGGGAGGGATCAAAGATGTACACATATTGGGCGTGATGGAGCTAGGTTTTCAACATCACAGAAGTGAGCTGCAAATATGAAAAGGGGCAAAGCTGGAAGGAATCCTGTGGTTCTGAGCACACCTGACACATGGATCTTAATTTCTAAATATGATTCTCCACTGAAACAAATCAGAGTTCTTCATACTATTCTTCTCATATTTCTGTGTGAAAATAAGTCAGAAAAAGAAGAAGGTAACAAGACTTGTTCTCATTGTGGATGCAAGCACAGGGTAGACCAGTGTTTCTCAAACTTTGAAGTATGTACAGATCACCTGGGGGTCTCGTTAAAAATGCAAATTCTTATTCAGAAAGTCTGGGGTTAGTCTAAGATTCCATCAAGATTTTTAACAGGCTCCCAAGTAAGGCTGATGCTCTGGTCCACAGAATTATTAACAATAACCTAACTACCATTTAGGAAGCACTTAATATTGTCAGGCATTGTACTAAGTGTTTGATCTCTAATCCTTGTCCACAATTGATAAAGATAGCCTGGAAGGCAGTGGAAATGCAAATAACTTGCCCACGCCAGAAAGATCTTAGAAGCAGTATGCATCAGGCATGGGAATCAGAAAGACTCTGGTTATTAATTCCCAATCAACTACTTACTCAATGTATAGCCCTGGCAAGTTATTGAATCTTTCTTGCTTTACTTTTCTCCTATTAGATCCCTATGAGAAATAAGTGAGTGACTATAATTACTTCATGCAGGACCTAATGTACATAGCAACTGTTACCAAGTGGAGTTCATGTTCCAAGGCTGTGTCCTTCCCACTGCACTATGCAATGAGGACTGATTCTAGCAGAAAATCTTTAATATTATTCCCTCCCGATCAAAAGATTCTCTCATCACAGAATGAAGGTGTTTTGTAAGATATTCATCCAGAAGGAGAACCCCAAAGAAAAATTATGTGCCCAGATTAGCCAATGAGAAAAACAGTCTGTTTAGATAAGAGAAAGAGCATCAACCAAGATACACTACTCAGAATCAGGTAGACAGGTGCTTTTGATAGTGAGAACCTAGCCTGGTTAGAGCAAAGGGATCATGAAGCCCAAGAGAAGCCAGCAATATGTGTGGTAAGGCAGATCTGGGGCAGCCACCTGCTACAGACCTTCAAAGTTTAGCTCGCTTTCATCTGTAGGTGGCCCAGACTGTCTTGTTGCAAGACAAATCTCTGCTTATTGAACAAATCCTCTTAAACTGTCTGAACATCAACAGACTGCAGCTTTGAAATCCAGATTACAAATTGTAGCACTCATTGGGCGTATCTTTGATGAATGAATTAATCTGTGAGCACAGTTTCCTAGTATGAACTATGTGATGTTGCTAACATAAGGACATATCACCAACCAGGAAAAATCTAGTTCATTAAACACATCTGGCTCATTTAAGTTGCTCAGCCTATGGGGTCTTGAACTTTATGGGTTTTAAATACCCTCTTGCCCATTTCACAACGGAATCTATTCTCTTTCAAGGAGTCTACATTCACTCCTGCACCCCTCAGAAATGGACTGATTTACTGTCTACTGTGACATCTATGTACATATTTATTTGCCTATTTATTGCTCTTTGGGTAAAACACTTGCCACCCCACTCATATTTCTTCAAGATTATTTAATTTCTACATTCCATCTATTCACTTTGGAAAAATCTTACTATCACTTACTCAGATTGAAATTTCTGTGTCTGATGTCCTTTATAAATTGCATCTCCCCACCTGCTCTCCTTGGATGTAAATAGGCTGAACATCGAGAAAAAAAAAATCATCCTTTGTTGGTCTGGTTCATCCCTCAGTGAACATACCCCAAGAACACTTGCTCCTAAACTATTTCTGTTTGCCAACCAGCAGCCAGCCAGCAACCCACCCACCCACCTGATGGTTGGGGAAAAATGACAGAAGGGAGAGGAAAAGAAACTGGGGAGGGAAGAGAGAGAATCCAATGACCAATATCCTGGCCCTAGTCCAACCTGGATAATTAGTCTGCCTCTATTTTGAACATTTTCCCCATTTGCAGCATGTATGTGCGTGTGCGTGCGTGCGTGTCCCCCCCCCCCCGTGTGTGTATGTGTGTGTTGAGAAGGGGGAAGGGAACTCCATAACAAATTATTATTTTTCTGTCTTTCTTCAGCCATGGTCCATTATAAATAACCTTAAAATTATAAATAAAATCCTGGGGAGAGAAGCAAACGTCTCAGGGTTGTACCTTAAAAGGGCTCAGAGATAGGTAACCAGGCAGAATTTCTAAAGGTCTCAGGAAGCTTCTGCAATCTCAGAAAGCAGCCTTTGAAAGCACAGAAAAGGAACATTAAGATAAACAACCCCCACCATCAGGAACAATTCAAGAAGGCAAGGAAAAGGCCTTGCCCCCTATTGATGGCTCCTGACTGACTCATCCACATTTTGTCCTTGGCCTGTCCCTGCTTTGCTCCTTCCAAGAACAATCTCTCCAGGTGACATCCAGGGCACAGATGGGACCTGGGAGGATGGAAACATAAACTCTTGTAGCATCGCCAGCTCTCTCTCTTAGACAGATTGGGCTTTAGCCATTTGATAAAGATTGAAGATTTCATTTGAGAGGAAGGGAGAATTGTCTTAACACACAGCCAAGCAGTTCAGAACAATTACCTTCACTCAGTGCTCCGGAAGGCATCCAGTACATGCACCTACCGGCAGAAAAGCACCACAGGCCCCCTCGAGGGTTATGGGAAAAGGCTTAAGAAACCTCTACAAGCTGGATGATTCAATTATGGGTGCTATGTCGAAATTCAAAGAAAATTTTATGTTCTACATACATATATACATATTAAACATTTGTTTTAGTATAAAGATATAAATGTTTCAAATTAGTTACCAGTTAGTAAAATCCACAGTCCACTTACACCTATGTTAGCTGCCTGCGTCCCCTTCCTCTCCATACCTTGTGACACACTTCCGGGAGCCCAAGAGGTATCAGTGTTCCCGTTGGAGAAGGTCATCCTGTTCCATGTCTGCCTACCTCTTGGCCCTTTACCGCTTTCACACATAAAGGGATAAAATCCTAGGGCTGTGAATGAGGTTTCTCTTTCCTTCGGTCTTCCCCGGTGCCCTGTGACCCACCAGCTTTTGAGTGGGGGACTTCATCACTCCGCAGGGAGGGTAAATGAAGATAAAAGCACAGAAAGGCAAATAAATGAGTCTCCAAATAGATTGCTAGCTTTGTTTTGTTTTGTTTTGTTTTAATTCAGAGCTCAGAAAATTGTTTTGAAAGCTAAAGCTGTCTACATTAAAGCTAGACTTAAGAGAATGAAAATGGGGTTTGAACTCTAAAAAGCTAAGGGCTTGGAGGACTTAAGAAAGTTTATGACATCAACTCAGAATAGAAAAGAATAAATTATATTGTGCAAGCCTTTTTTTTTTCTCAACAAAAAGACATTAAGTTTCAAATAACTAGTGGAGGAAGGAAAATTAGAAGCAATAAGACTTGACTGATGGTAATGGCTACCTAAGGCATCCTTCTGCCTAGCTCCAGCCATGGCCCAGGGAAAGCTCTATGTAGGTTTAGGTTTTTCCTGAGCAAAGGCAATCTCTAAGTTCCATCCAAATGAAGCCTCTTCCTAATCCACCACATTCCCCAATATTGAATTTCTACTATCAAGCCACAGTAGAGTCAAATGACCATGTTTAGGCAAAGGAAACTTAAGTAGCTCCAGTCATTCCCCACAAAAGCCTCTAAGACACAGTATAACATAGGAAAGAGATGTCAGAACAACACAATGAGACACGTTCCATATTTATAAATGTGTCTGATATCCCCTGGCATACTGTCCATCAGTAATGCTGCTAATCCACAGAATGCTCACACAAGAACTGATGTAGCCCAAGCAGGGGAGAACCAGGTACAGGAAATAAGCTGGAGTAAGGGACTGTCACAGTCTTGAATAATCAGGTATTAGAATTAGTGACACTTTAAAAAACAAGTAAAGGTTTAGGTAAATCAAGAATTCAATTAAGTAAATCAATGATACCACAACTGAGCACTAGGATACATTGCTTGTAGTCTGACATCTTTAGAACATCATAATTCTCTAAAGGTAGGTACATCTTTAATGTCCCATTATGATATCAAAGGACATTTTCACTCCACCCTTAGAGAGATTAGATTGTATTAGTCTAAGTATTCTGAAACATTTCTATTTGTTTTCATGAATGACTGCTTGTTATTTTGGGAAACATTTATCTATCCAAATATTTCCGTTTCTTCCTAGAAAATTTTTTATGTTAGAAAATATTCATTTGTTCAATAAACTTTCATTAAGCATTTATTGTGCGCTAAGCACTGTGTTAGGGTTAAGAATATTGGTGCTAGTGTCTAGCATTGTGCTTGTCACATAGGAGACACTTGATGTTTATGGAATAATTGCATGAAAGATGGACAGGATGCATCCTGGAGGAACTTGAGAGATTCTAAATGTTTCCCATGCCCCCAAGAAGGGTTCAGAAGTGCCTGAGAATTGGTCAGTTGACCTAGTGAGGTTGCTCAGTAGACAAGAAGGATGCAAAATGGTCTGCAAGAACCTAGTGAACAGAAACACAAGGGGCTGCAGATAACTCAGTAGCAGACAAGCCTAGAAAGAGATTGACAAGGAACAAATGTACAAGATACAGGAGCATCAAATACCATCACAGAAACGAGAAAGACCCAGAATGAAAAGTTAAGGCTGCCTCCCACCAACGGCTGAGCCCTCCAACACTGAAACATCTCTGAAAAGAATAAGAAAAGGAGGGGGTGGAGGAATTTCGAATTGAGTCAGTTTTATTCAAAAGGGACAAAGGAAAATGTGCTTGAGTTTACCAAGTTTTAGTAGGTTGAATTCTCTGCTTTTCAGAGAAAGAGAAAAGCTTAGATGATACACTTTAACTCAGTTATTAGGGAAACAAAGAAAATTTCATATTTGCACATTTGACCATAAAATTACCCACTACGTAGGGATGAAGACGAGGACTTTCTTGTACGTACAGTCGGAAAGAAACGAGCACGTTTCCAGCCACAGGCTGTGCGGCTCTAGGAATGGTCGTTCCTTCCACTGAGCCACGCAATCTCTCGAAAAACTAGGTTTCGGTTTGTCAAAGGATTCTTTTTTTTTAATGTGTTATTCACATTTTCAAATCTTAAAAAAATACAAGAGTGTATTTTCCGGCGAGCAAACCTCACAATGCCTTAAACTGTTCTCCCAACTGACAGCATCATTTAATTATCCAACCTCAATAGACCCATGTGGATGCGAAAGTCTTCACTCAGCTCAAAAGGCATGTATTCAACAGCTGACACCTGTGAGCACCAACCCTGCGTATGAATAGTTCTGTGCGTCTCAAACTCCAGTGTCCCCTGGGAGCCCACTGCAGATGCAGACTCTGGACACACCTTGACCTACCGATGCAGAAGCTGCATTTTCACAAGATTCCCTGGTGAGTTGTACACACTTGAAAGTTTGAGAAGCACTGCTCCATTTGACTCTAAAGATTATATCAGGAACTTACAGGATCACTTAAAACCATGACTTTGAATGTAAAAAATAATGTACCCAAGCTCAAAATGGTATATTTTCAAATGTATCTTGTATTTGTCAGAACACTTTCCATTGAGAGTGGCAACTCAAACATGCTTAAATTAAAAAGAGAAATGTATCTGAAGTTTCAGATAACAAAGGGAAGAATATACATGCAGCCAGGCTTTAGAAATACATGGAACCAGATATAAAATGCCACCAGACCCTTACTCACCTTTGCTATTGTGTTGATGTGTCTGCGTCATTCTCTATGACAAGGTACATAAAGCAAAGCACATAGCTACCAACGTATCTCGACCCCCCGCCTTGAATGCAGGTTTTGCCACCCAAGACAGTATAAATCTTTTTCTCTAGTTCCAGCCCCCCAAAAAATCTATGCAAATTCTCCATTTGGCCCATTTGGTTCTTCCTGGTATCATCCACTGTGCTGAGGAGTCAACATGGCATTGGGAGGTTGAAGATGGGGTAAACTTCCATAAGAAGATAGCAGCTCTTATTAAAACTCCATAGTTGATGTAAAGAGCATCTCTTACATGAAAGGGTAGAGGAGTGCTGTCAGAAGGAGAAAGAAGAAGTGGTGGTAGGCAGGCAACCCAATCGTGTCTACCGAATGTCTCACAGTCATGTCATGTTCTTCCTCGTGCTCCTCACTCTTTCTCTGTTGAATATATAAGTGCAAGTACATGAGCATTATATAAGTTCAGGTCAAGGCCAAGGATGTGGACATACAAGCACAACACAATGAAACAAAAGACGACACTTCTCAAAGGCTGTTAATGCAAAAACACATTGTAATACCCCTGATAGGAAGGCATAATGGGCTGGAAAGCCACACACATCCTTCGTACTAAAACAACATCATGGGCGTCAATTGTCTATGTTCCTTTAACCAATGGGATTTCGTTCTCAAGTAAAAATTTTAGTTATTAAACTACAGCTTCACAAGTCCTCCATTAATCCACTCCAACCTGACAGGACTTCTTCCTCTTCCACAGATTCCTCAATGCGTTCAAGACTTGCAATTGCTAATCTCGCTCCTAGAATGATATCCCTTTGAAACCTCCATGGCTCACTTCCTCTTTCCATTCAAGCCTTAGCCTACACGTCACCTCTTTGGAGAGATCTCCCTTGATCACCTTACCTAAAGCAATTACGCCCATTAAGTGCACACACACACTAAGCTCCACACCCTTTGACCTGCTTTAGTATTTTTCACAGCACTTATCACCACCTGACGTAACATATTTATTCATTTATTTGTCTGGTTTCTCATTACCGTGTAAGTACCACAGGGGTGGGGATTTACTGTCCTTACCCGCTCTGTATTCCTCAAACCCAAAACAGTCCCTGTCACCTAGTCACTGCCTAGTAAATTTTTGTTTAGTGAAAAAACAAATGAAGATAGAATGTGTGAGGCCATATTAGTGGAAGGGTGGTCAGCATGGTTGTCAAATGAGAGGCTGTCTGGGAGGTTAGCAAATAATGATGATAATCCCAAGGAGAACAGAAATCAGTCAAGTAATCTCCAAAAGAAGGCCCAGGGCTGGTAAATTGGAGACCTGATGCTGGGCTCAACAGCATCTTTGCTACTGGACTAGGCTTCTCTTCTCGAATTTTTAGTACAAATAAGCAAGGGGTTTCCCTGGTCACCATCTTCAGCCACACCAACACAAGATGTGAGGGGAAAATTTCACTCATGCTCAGAAGTGCCCTGCCACTATACTAAAAGATATCTGCTCACATCTGCTCCCCAAATGAAATTAAAACTCCCAAAGCCATAAGCAGAAAGAGCACTGAACCGAGTTGGAAAATCCAGATTAAACTCTGTTTGCCTCATGACTCCGGAAAGTTGGTCAACCTCCGTGCTTGTTTCTTCACCTCCCCAGGAAGACACTCCCCACTCCAGGGCCCATTACTTTTGTTAGGTGTTTGTCCCTCACAATATCGAGAGACTGAATATACAAAGAGAAAATGACCAGACCACCTACAGAAATAGAACTCTTACCCACAAGCTCTGCAGCAACCAGTCGGAGAAACAAAACCACACCCTCCGTAGTAATCCACCCATAACAAGGAGAGCATGACCCATAACCCAACTTCTCTAATTTTTGTCCCTGCTTCCAATTTAGGATTAATCAGGATAGGCCAATTTTGCTCCCCTAATTAATAATGTAGGCTGCCCCACATCTAGACAGCCCACCTCCAACCTCCCCGTAACAACAGCCTTCAATCCGAGCTCAGCTGAAACTGCCCCCTTTCTTCACTTTATCAAGCTTTCCCACTCTTCCGCCTGCCTTCGAGTCCTGCCAAACACAAGTGATAGTGGCTCACTCTTTTGCTATAGAAATCTCTGGATAAATAACCATTGCTTGCTCTCATTTGGATGGTCTTCGTTTGTGTGAAGGAAGTTAAATCTCAGAATGTAGCAGAATGCCAGGCACACAGTAGGTGCTTAATAAATGTTCAGTGGAATTGAGCTGAACTAAATCTACAGGAGAGTGATAATAACTACCTCACAGTATTGCTATAAAGATTAAATTAGATCATCCAAGTAAAAACATTTTGAAAACTGTAATGTGCTATGGAATCATAAGGTATTATTAAGCTAAAAACAATGTATAATCAGACCACATGAGAGAGTAGTAGCAAAATACAGTTTATTCTGTGGATTCTCAATGATGAGAGGCTCTTGGAATTATTGCCAGCTTGGAAATAATGGAAATTAAACAGGCAAACAGGAAGAAATACTTTCTAGAGTCTTTCAAAACAGCCTTTACTAATCCTTATCTTCATGGAAGAAATTCTGGAATTCCTAAACTCTGCTCTGATCAGACTCTAGCTATACCTTCTCAATCCTGTTCCTCTGGCTAAAATCTCACATCTTAAACATGTCTGCCTATGCCAGAGAAGAAACATAAAAGATTGTAGAAAGCAGGTACTCAGGATTCTACTTTGGTGTCTCCTGCCTGGCTGGAATTTTTCCTAAACCTTTGAGGCCCCGTACCCTTGACAGAGCTCATTTACACTATGTGATGTCCCCCTTGTTTTCTGACTCACCTGCACCCAAATAGCCCCCTGCCTGTGGTCTGCCTGGCCCCAGAGCTTCTGTCTGGTCCTGCCAACCTCTCCTCACCCTGGATATCCTACTTCTTACCTGCTGGAACTAGATCTAATCTCCACACTTCCAAGGCTAGAACTTTCTTGTTAATGGATTGCATCCTAAGCACAGCAGAGGATGAAGACTAACTTGCAGGCTGCCCAGAGAGAGCGTTCCTTAGTGAAGTCATCTGGGTGAAGTCATCACAGACTAGGGTTTCCGTGTTTTGCTGAGGAAACATGCCCTGATCTCCCTCCCTTCATTCTCTTCAGCCTTCTGCCTGGGCTCCCATTGGCCAAACCCAGCTAGTAGCCAAAGACCCAGGAACTCAATGACACAATCTATACCAATCAGCTTCAAGGGCAGAAGAGATGGTGAAGGTTGAAGAATGAAACTAGGGAGACAAAATTGCTGCACAATTTCTTAATACCTTTCTTTGCATCTTTCCTTTATAATAGCTCCTCATGACACAGTTTTGGTCAATGACATATGAGCAGAAGTCTACCTAGAAGTTTTGGAAATTTTATCCTTTCCAAATATAAATGCTATTCTTTCTTTCTTATGTCTACTGCCTTCTTCTTCCTACCTAAACGCAGACAAGAGGACAGAGAGAGAACAGCTGTTTTGTTACTATGAGGCGACCATGAGGATGACAGCCAAGAATGGCAGAGCAGAAATGTGGGGGGAGACAGGGTCTCTGGCAGTGGCAACCCCAGACGATACATCACCAGACAACGTGAGAGAAAAGTAAATCCTCCATCGGATTAATCCACGGGCGTCAGATTCCTGTTTTATGTAGTAATGCTTAATCTGAAGTTGCTACACCCCCCAAGCACCCAGGAAGGGGCACCCAGGTTAGGTTCCCTTCTCTCTAACGGTATTGTATGCATACGCCCCATCATTGCCTCTCCAACGCTTTTCTTTTTCGATTCCCATGCTGAGTCTTGCTCTTCCATCCTCATATTCTTTCACATCTTACCACTTAAGCTATGATCACGTTTTGATAGCCTGGGAGTCACTCTCTTTAGAATGACTTACATGGCTTTTTTCTCATCTGTTATGTTCTGATTTCATTAATCCAATTTTCAAAGTTCCAGGAATGATTCCTATCACTGCCTACCATTAAGTCATCCAGGGATGGATAACAGAGTATTCACTGCCAAGATAACAACTAACATTTGTTGAACGTTTACTACGTGTCAGGCATGGCGGCACATCTCATTCTTTTGTTCCTGGCTTTATTTTAAACTTCATTTTATAAATCAGAAAACTGAGATTTGGAGAGGTTACATTTCTTGGCCAAGAGTACCCAGTTAGCAAGAGTAGCGGCCAGCATTCTAGAACTGGTGATCTAATTTTAGAACCTGTATTCTTGCAAGACAGTGTATTAGAGTGGTTAAGAATGTGTTCTTTGAACTCAGACTGGCTGAATTCTAAATTCAGTACTGCTACTTAACAGCTATGTGGCTGTGGACAAGCCGATTAACTTTTCTATGTCTTGGTTTCCACATCTATGAAATGTGGACAATAATAATAGTTTGTGATCATTAAATGAATCAATGCACAGTGTATGACCCAGAATCTGGAATGAAATGGTCACTTGATGAATGGTAGTTATTATTCCATGACAGAAGCTGTACAGTGGCTCTGCTCAGATAACTAGCAGTGTCTCTTCAGAGCCAAAGCAGGATGAAGAAAGCACTGGCTGTGAGACCCAGCTGAGTCATTTACCATTTCTGACCCTCACTTTTTACATCTCTAAAATGAGGATAAAAACCTAGACCTACTTCACAGTAGTTTATGAGTGAAATCACCTAGAGAAAGGACGCATATGCCATAAAGCACCGTATAAACCTAAGTCATTCGATTTCTTACTCAACTATCCCAAGATAATGGGGCAATGGCCAGAACAACGTCTTTTCTGCATATGATTCCGTTAGAATCGCTTTTATTAGTCCTCTTTTGGAGCAGTGGTTCACACCTTTTGTGGAGCTCTTTAAACTAGTC
>KE748661.1:19312-45013 GCA_000465285.1 Eidolon helvum
TTGTTTTTTTTTTTTTTTTTTTTTGAAGCTCCTCAAATCTCTCTCTTTAACTGATAGCTGAGATTTCCTAATATCAATGGGAATGGCCACAACGCCCAACACTGACACACAAAGTTCCCACAGAAAAGCCTCATGGTTAGGTTTCCAGCTCCGTAGCATCAGTGGAGGTGGCGATGACTGAGAATCACCGTCAAAGAACACCAACAGATTGCATTACAATCTGTCAATCCTCCTCTAGAGAAAGGAATTGGCAACTTATTATATTAAAGAACTGCAATCAAGCATCTGGAATATGGCCCTGCACGTCGATTTTATGTGAACTGATGAGATTCAGCAATTTATTATCCTGCGCTTTCTGACATAATCTTATCCACAACATCTCTAGTACAAATGCACATTCCACATGAATCACAATTGTTATTCAAGACACACCTTTGTGAATATCCTGTTTGAGATTTAGCACTGTAGAGTTACATGTAGACTTATTCCAAAGAGAGAATTATGTACTTTTAAATTTTTAATTAACAAAATATCTGCCCCCTTCATTTGCCTCCTGCCAGCAGGAAAATTAAGACAGTTTCTTAATAAAACATTTGTGTCAATCTGTGCCCTGTTAAGCAATAACCTCCTCATCATTTTTCCACATAGAGTCAACAATTAGACAAAGAAGACAGTCGGAAAAGGCCTGAAATCATCATCATAATAGCTGTTTACTGAACACTCACCACGTGCCCAGCACCTTGGCTATGTTTTATATGCATTATTTCATTAAATCTTCCCCATCGTGCTATGATATGTTATTGTCGTTCCCATGTCACAAAGAAAAAGTGAGGCTTAGAGATGAAATCATTTGCACAAAGTCATATAGCTAGTAAGTAGTGGATCTGGGATTAACTATTGGTTAGTTTTGCTGCATAACAAACTACCACAAAACTTAATGGCTTAAAACAACAACCATTAATTTAGCTCATAAAACTATAGGTCAGAGATTTGGGTTCAGCTCAACTGATCTCAGCTCAATTGATCTCGCCCCCCTCACGTGTCTGCAGTCAGCGGCTGGGTCATGGTTCTCATCCATGTGGCGTTGTGTCATCCAGAGGGCTAACTCAAGCTCATTCACACAGTAGCCTTAAGGTTGTATGTACACGGAGAAAGGGCAAGTTCCATTGTGCAAATAGTTTCTGATCCTCTGCTTGTATTACATGTACTATTCTCCCACTGGTCAAATATAGGCCCCAAACTAGCTCAGATTCAAGTTCAAAATAGAGACTCCACCTCTTGAGAGACCACTTTTGCAGCTTATCACAAGTTTCAACCCACGTTTTCGATGCCAAAACCCACCACCCTATGCAGTCTTGGATTTCTTTGGCCTCAGATCTAGTTCTCAACCCCACCTGCTCTACTCTGTATCACAAGTACACAGTTCTTATAGGCTGAGTTTCTAGGCACCGGTGAAAGTCAATACAAGGTCATGGAAACAGGTTAGAAGACGGGAGGAAAGAGAAGCAGAGTAGACCTCACTCTCCCTCAGGCTGCATTCCTAGCAGCGAGGTCTCCTCTGCACAGGTCTGGCATGGTGTCAGTCTCCACCTCCTCTATGTGTCCCTTCTTCCCGGGGGCAGTAATGGCTTGCTGCCATCGCTAATGTTATGGTCTCCACATCACCATTTGACCTCCCAGCCCCTCCAAATCCTGTGTAACCAATGTGCTGTATTAAATTCCCTCTGTTCTAAATATTTAAAGACTTCCGTTGTCCTGGTTGAACACTGAGTATTACATACAGTCTCCTGATCTTCTGAATCTCCTAGGTAGCCCACTTCGTAATTTCTCTTCCATAATGCCAAGCATGATGGAATCAACCATATTCATCCACTCAGAAAAAATCTGAGAAACACTGGGCTATAGATTATGGCTACAAACCTGAATAAACATCTTACAAAACAAACACAAGAAGACAGGTCTAACTACAAATTATAACCATATAATAAAGTTATTTGAAGAAGATATAGACTTTATTGGAAAAGCAATCAGATGCAATAGACCAGCGCATAAGTCCTGGAGTCAGTTCTGGGAATCATTTTCTTTTTTTACTATCAATAAGCATGTTATTTATCCTCTCCTCCCTCCTTGGTACAATGGGTGGGTAATAGGATCAACTTCATAGGGTTACATGTTTAGATTAAAAGTGATCATACCTACACTGGAGCTTAGGCCAGTGCCTGTCTGGTCTACATGTTCAATAAGTGTTAGGTACGACTTTATAGAAATATGACAGGAGTAATATCCATTTGTTTGGGGAATCATGGAAGTCTTCCCAGAATGAGGAAGACTTTCAGAGGACTCTTGAAAGAATAAGTGGTTACCAGTTGAAATGCCACTTCCCCAAACAAGTTTCCCGAAACCCTACCCAAAATGATTCCTCCTCCTCCTGACCACCCTCGGCATTTTGTTTTCATACTCCCAAAATTGCAATATCTCATGCTAATTTTTTTTTATAGCTCTTGATGCATGTGCTTTCTCTCCCCTAAAAAATCACAAGCTCCTTGAAGGCAAACGCCAGACTCTTCAACCTTGCCCATTCTGTAAAAACTAAGCACACTGCTTGGCACATAAGTAGATGTGCAAGTTTTGTTATTTTTTTTTTCTTAAACAAATTTCAATGTCTCTGCTTTGGTTACAGATCTTTAGACAGCAGCCACTGACAATGGATGATGAACCTGTGGCCTGGTAAAACTTTGATCCAGCACTTTTTTGAGTTATGGTATATTACAAATGTGTTTGCCATACACAGATAGTAGATGCGACTTTGAAAAACAACATGAACGTCTCCCTGACCCATAGAGCATCACATTAAACTGCACTTCCTGAGAAGCCTATTTGTGATATCCAGTGACATCAATTTTATAATAGCTTTCTGTAATTCACTGTGAATCATAAACCTCGATGAAAGAGAGTTCTTATTCTAAATCTGTGTTGTACTGATAAGCTGTTTTCCCTAGCTATTCAATAAATATTTTATTAATTGAGGAGCAGCCAAGTAAAAACGAAAACCTAATATTTTAAAAATAGTAGGTTTTCAAACATAGCCAATGTTTTAAGATCATAGAAATCATTTCACTGACCAGTGTGCCCCATACTAAGCCACTGTTTCTCAGCTCCAAACTCATTCTGCTCTACTTACTGCATGATGCTTGGGACTGCAATCAGACTTCTACTCCAGGGTGTCCTAGAGGCAGAAAGCAGGGCTGGAGGAGGAAGATGGCAGTTGTGCATTCTTGTTTGCTTCCTGTTGAAATCCATTCTGTTCCCTAATCCTAGAGGCATAGCACCTTAGAAATGCTTCTTCGTCTCTGGCGGTGCTTTCCTGGAGCAGCAGCTGAATCCACTTTGGGTTTTTTCCCCTCCACTGGTAGAAGTACCCTCATCCTACCACCCCAGTGACACCAGTATCAGGTATCTGGTGACCCTTCGCTGAGGCCAGAGTTTCAAATCCCTTTCAAAATTCTCCTCTACTTTTTCTTCCTAATCAACTTGACTGAGCTTCACTTTACTTAAAATTAAATGTTACTATTTTAACTGTACAGTTTTATAAGTTTTGACATATTAATAATAAAATTATCATTCCAGTTAAAATACAAATAACTCCATCCCCCAAAAAGTAACTGTGCTCCTTTATAATCAATACCCCTCCCCAAACAAAGTCTCAGAAAACAAATTATCTGTTTTCTGTTTTCTAGTTTTGCCTTTACTAGAATTTCATAAAATTAAAAGCATGTAGTATGTATTTTTTTGTGTCTGGTTTCATTTGTTCAGAAAATTCCTTCGAGATCCTTCCATGTGGTTACAGGAATCAGTAATTTTTTTCTTTTTATTGCTGATAACTATTTCTTTGCATGGATATTCTATAGTTAATTTATCTAGTCCCTTGTTGGAAATAGCTGTTTCCAGTTTTGGGTTAGTATAAATGACACTACTGTGACATTCATGTGCAAGTCATTGAATGAACATGTGTTTTCATTTCTTTTGGATAACTAGTAGTGGGATTGGTGAGGCATATAGCTGTTGTACATTTAGCTTTATATGAAACTCTCAAACTGTTTTTGAATGGGGCTGTGCCATTTTATACTGCCAATTCCTCCAAATCCTCACTTGATGTGGTCAGTCTTGTAATGTTAGCCATTCACCTGTGTGTACAGGAGTATTCTATTGTGGTTTAAATTGCATTTTCTAATGACATGATTTTTAGTATCTTTTCATTGTTAATTGGCCAGTCATATACTTCTTTTGTAAAGTATCTGTTCAAATATGTTATCCCTTTATTAAATTGGGTAATTTGTCCTGTACTATTAAGTTATAAGAGTTCTCCACATATTCTAAATGCAAGTTTTTTATCAGATTTATGTATATAAATATTTTCTCTGGAATATTTTCTCCAGTCCACAGCTTCCCCTTTCATTTTCTATAAGTATCTTTCAAAGAACAGATGTCAATTTTGATGAATTCCAAGTTATCAATTTTTTCTTTCTGACTCATGATTCTTGTGCCCTAAATAATCTTTGCCTGTCCATGATCACAAAGAATTGCTTCTATGTTTTATTCTAGAAGTTTTAAGTTTTTAGTTTTTACAGTTAGGTATATTCGTCCAGTAATAGAGCCTCAAAATATAAGAAGCAAAAATTGACAGAACTGAATGAAGAAAGAAAAAATTAATTTTGATCAGCTATTTCAATACCTCTCTTTCAATAACTGTCTTTGTCAAGTTGGGATGCCATTACAAAATGGGGGACTTAATCAACATAACTTATTTCCTCACAGAGTCCGGAAGTCAGAAATCAGAGTGTCAGCATGATCGGATTCTAGTGATGGCTCTCTTCCTGGTTTGCAGATGGCCACCTTCTATATGCGTCCTCACACAGCAAAAAGACAGAGAAAGACAGAGAAAGAGAGAGAGAGGCAGAGAGAGAGACAGAGAGAGAGAGACAAAGAAAGAGAGGGCACTCACTCTCTGGTGTCTCCAAATACCATCACATTGTGGGTTAGAGCTTCAATATATTACTTTGTGAGTGACATAATTCAGTCCATAGCAATAATAGATAAAATGACTAAGCAAAAACTCAGTAAGGACGTAGATTTAAGCAACACATTCAACTAATTTGATTTGACTGACATTTATAGAAAACTCCACGCAACAGTAGAATAAACTTTTTTTTCAAATGTTCACAGTACATTGACTAGAATATGTCATATTTCTGGGTTATAAAAATTTCTTCAATGCATTTTAAAAAATGTTCTCTGGCTACAGCTCAATTTTATTAGAACTCAAGTACAAAAACATTTCTGAAAAATGCCTAAAACATTGGAAATATAAATAACACATTTCTAAAACCTGTGGATCAAAGAAAATCTCAAAAGAGAAATTAGAAAGTGTTCTTACTGAATCGAATGAAAATTCAAACATAATATATCAAAGTTTTGGGGTGTGCCACTAACATAGTCTTTAGGGAGACATTTAGAGCACTAAATGCTGACCTTGGGAGACATTTATAGCACTAAATGCTGACCTTAAAAAAGAAGGAAGTTCTCAAATAAACTTTGATTGCACATGAAGGAACTAGAAAAATATGAACAAACAGAACCTAAAGTAAGCACAAGAAAAGAAATAATAATGAAAATCTGAGTGGAAATCAATGAAATAGTAAAAAAAAGAAACCAACAACACTTACTCTTTGAAAAGATGGAACAATTATGTGCAAATAAATTCAAATTAGATGAAATGAACAAATTCCTTGAAAGACATAAATTACCAAAGTTCACATAAGAAGAAATAGATAACCTGAACAGTCAATGTATTCTATTTTAAAAAAAAAAAAGAATTTATAAAGACTTTTTCACAAAGAAAAATTCAGGACTAGATGGTTTCCATGATGAATTCTAGCAAACATTTAAGGAACAAATAATACCAACCTTCACAAGTTCTTCCAAAAAATTGAGAAGAGAGACTATTTTCTAACTCACTCCATGAGGTCATAATTACCCTGATACCAAATCCAAAGAAGAGCATTACAAGGTGAATAAAATCTGAACAAATTTTATCAAATCGAACCTTCATACATTACTAGTGGGAATTTAAAATGGAGCAGATACTTTGGAAAAGTTTGTAATTCCTCAAAATATTAAACACAGAGTTACCATATAATCCAGTAATTCTACACCAAGTTACCTACCCAAAAGAAATAAAACAAGGATACATACAAAAATGTGCACACAAATACTTAGAGTAGCATTAATCATGATGAAACAACCCAAATGCCCATCAACCTTTGACTAGATAAATAAATGTGGTATGTCTATACAATGAATTATTATTTGGCAATAAAAAGGAATGTATTCCTGGTACATGGTACAAAAATGGTCGAACTTCAAAAACATTATGCAAAGGGTAAGCCAGACACAAAAGACCACATATTATATGATTTCATAAATGAAATGCCCAGAATAGGCAAATCTGTAGAGACATAAATTATTAATGATTGCCTAGTGTTGGGTGCAAGAGTTGAATTGGGGAGACTGCTAATGGGTCCAGGGTTACTTTTTGGGGGGGGGGTATGAAAAATGTTTAATAATTTAATTATGGTGATTGCTGTACAATTCTGTAATATAATTGAGACCGTTAAATTATATACTTTAAATATGTAAGCTTTATGGTATGCAAATTATATTTCAATAAAGCTACTGAAAAAATTAGTAACTTAAATCCAATAATATATGAAAAGGATAATATATCATGATCTAATGTTATATAAAATATATTTTTTATACATGAAAGTAGGGTTTATCCCAGAATGCAACGTTTGTTAACAAACTAAATATACTATCAAACTAAAAAGTAGAAGCCATATTATCATTTTAACAAGTACAAGGAGAGCATTTGACCAAATTAAAAACATCCATTCCTGATAAAACTTATCAGAAAATCATGAACAAAAGGGAGCTTCCTCAGCTTGATAAAAGATACCTACGAAAACCCTGCAACTAACATTATACTTAAGGAGTAAAGATTGAATGCTTTCTCTGTAAGATCAGTAACAAAGCAAGGATGTCTGCTCTCCCCATTGCTTTTCAACATTTTATTCAAGGTTCTAACGAGTAAAATAAGGCAATATTTAAAAATTTAAAAGATGCAAAATAGAAAGGAAGAAGTAAAACTGTCTTTATTTGCAGATAACACAAGATGATAACACAATCATCACATAGAAGGTCCAATAAAATCTATAAAAAGTTATTATAACGAATCGGTAAATTTAGAAAAATTACAGAATAAACTATAGAGTAAAAACAATTATATTTCCATATGCCAGCAATGAACAGTCAAAAATTAAACTTTTAAAACAAATTACAATAGAATCAAAATATGTGAAAAACCTAGAGATGTGACAAAACATATGAAAATCCTCTATAATAAAAATTATAAAACACTGCTTTAAAGAATTGAATAAGGTATAAATGGAAAGACATACCATGTTCATGGAACAGAAGATTCCATTTTGTTAATATGTTAATTCTCCCTAAACTGATCTATAGGTTCAATGCAATCACAATCAAAATCCAAACAGGGTTTTTTTGTAGAAATTTGACAAGTTTATTTTAAAATTCATGCCAAAACAGAATTGACCTACAATAGTCAAAACAACTTTGAAAAAGAAGCACAAATAGAACAACAGAACAGAATTTTAAAATATACTCATACATATATAGAAAACTCATTTTCAACACAGATGCAAATTCAATTCAGTGGAAAAAGGATATTCTTTTCAACAAATGGAGCTGAAAAAATTGGATATCCATATGCAAAAATTAATTCAAATGATGGACTTAAATGTAAAACCTAAACTATAGGACTTCCAGGAGAAAATCTTTGGAAGCTTTAGTTAGACAAAAGACTTCTCAAATACAATACAAGAGTCAGGGTCAATAAAAGAAAAAGAAAAGATAAATTGGACTCCATTAGAATTTTAAACTTTTGCTATTTAAAAGATGATGTTAAGAGAATACTATGACAAACAAAGAAATGGGAAAAATAATTGAAATCATATATGAAAGAATTGTATAATAAAAGAATTGTATCTAGAATATGTAAAGAAATCACAAAGCTCAATAGTAAGAAACCGCTGTGTCTAGTCAATAAACTAAAAAGAACGTCCTGAAGAAAACAAAAACAAGACAAAAAAATGGACAAAAAGTCAGACACGTTACACAAAAAATAAATACAATGGCAAATAAGCCAGTGAAAGTGCAAAAATACTAGTCATTATATCCACAATGAGATATTACTAGATACCTATTAGAGTGGCAAAAGTTAAAAAAAATGAGAGAGCCAAGCCTTGATGAGAAGGTAAAGGCACTAAAACTGTTATACGCAGCTGCTGGAAATGTAAAATGGTACAATCACTTTGGAAAACATTTTGGCAGTTTCTTAAAAAGTTAAATGTATGCCTACCATATAATCTAGTCATTCCAGCCTAGATATTTACTCAAAAGGAATGAATGAATATATATCTATTCAAAGACCAGTATATGAATGCTCATAACAGCTTTATTTATAATAACCAAAAACTGGAAGCAACCCAAATGCCCATCAACAGACGATTAAACAAACTGTGGTTTATCTACCCATGAAAACTATTCAGCAATAGAAAAGAATGAACTATTGATACATGCTACAACAGGGCCGTGCAGCAGGAGTTGAGTGGCAGGCGAGAGCTAAGCTTCATCTGTACTTGCAGCCTCTACTAAGCACTGGCATCACCACATCAGCTCCACCTCGGATCATTAGGCATTAGTTTCTCATATGAGCACCAGTCCATAATGCCGAAAAGGTTGGGGACCGCTGTGCTACAACATGCATGACTCTCAAAAAAATGAACTCATACTGTACTGTACCATTTATATAAAGTTTTAGAAAATGCAAACTGATCTAAAGTGGCAAAAAGCAGATCAGTGGTTGCCTGAGGATGAGGCAGGGAATGGGGGTGGGGGATTATAAAGGGATGCAGGATGTTGGAGGTGATGAAGATGCTCATTATCGTGATTGTGGTGAGGGTGTTGCAGGTGTATGCGTATGTCAAAACCTCAAATTTTACATGTTAAATATGCATGGTTTACTGTAAATCAACTATACTTTAAGAAATCTGTTTTAATAATAAATAGTTGAATGATTTATGCTTCCTAGCTGAACCTTGATTGTTATAATAGAAACTAAAGAAGGAAGGAAGGAAGGGAGGAAGAGAGATGGGGAGGGAAGGAAGGAGGGAGGGAGAGAGGAAGAGACTCTAGTGTGGAATTAAATGGAAAGAAACAGATGGAATGGAAATATTCCAACTGTTTCAAATCCCCCCTCCAAAAAAAACCTTTCCAGATAAACTACGAAGTTATTTGGGGGTCTAATTGTAGTAATTATAAAGAAGAAAACGACTTCAAGATACTTTAGTATTTCGTGGCATAGGATCAGAGATAAAAGAATATATTAATACATGTGGACAAACTTAAACTTTTTTGTTCAAAGCAGTATCTGAAGGAGGAAAAATACATTATGTAATTTTATACTATATATTTTACAAATATGCAATGTCTTTGTTTTTTTTCATTTTAAGTAGTTGGTTGATAAGTTCAGTTGCAGGGAACAGTTTACTGCTTAGTCCATGGGTCCAGCACGAGACCTTAAAACTCACATTGGAAGATCTTGATAGCGTTTCCTATCCTGCACAGGATGGGAGTAGCCGTGGTATCAAAATTTACTCATCTCCACTAAGGAATATTACTATTACAGAAAAGCACTCATGCAATAAGCATGTATGCATTTCTAGGGAAATTAAAGAGTTCTTGTAACAGAGCCTACTAATTGAACCCAAGCTTTCCTACTTTCCTTTTAATATTCCATTCCTATCAACAAGGTGTAGCATGGCATGTGGCCAATCGATTGGCTAATACATTTCCTAGACTCCTTTGCAGCTAAATATGGCCATTGACTAAGTACTCATCAATGGAATACAAATAAAAGCGATGTGTACAGCTTTTACATCACTTCCTTAAATGGGAATCATTTGCCCTCTACTTTACTCCTTTCTTCTTCCTAAACACTGGAACATAAACGTGGCCATAAAATTCCAGCATCAAAAATGTAGATGGCAATAACGTGCTAGGGCAACATGATTAAAGTAAGTGGATTACTGGCTGACTTTGCCACCTTCCTGTCTTGGACTGCTCCCTCCCTCTGGAACACTGAGTGAGAGAGAGATAAGCTTCTCTCTAGTTTGTGCCTGGTGTTTTGGGTCTCCTTTCTATAGCAGCATGGTATCTTCTCAGAGAGTTAGGAATCCTTGCCCTTACTCACCTAAACTCAGTATATTTTTTTGGAATAAAAGAGATGCAAGAAGACTTATGAATAAGAAGCATAAGAATGTGATAATACTGAAGCTGAGGAAAGGAAATTCCTAGCCAGAGGCAAAGAAATTTTTCAAAAAAAATAAGAGATCTAAGGATGACAGAGGCAGAGGACTTGGCTGAAGGAGAGAAGGCAGAGAGCAGGGCCTGCCTAGCATTGAGCCTCTTGATTTAAATCAAGACAAATTTGAAAAATTTCCAGCTGAGAGTATTTCACTTTCCTGCCATAATTTAAAGTCAGTAATGTATTTTTGGCAGCGGAGAGTTTTCTAATTATACAGGCAAATGTGTTGATGGAGTAAAGTGGCATCTCTCCCCATAAAGCAAATGCCCTTTATTGTACAAATATTACAAATAACTTGAAGCTCTCTGTCTTTTAATAAAGTGTGTTTTCCTCTAATTTTTTAACTATACAGCAATAATTAAGAGTCAGATACATATTTATCTTATTTCCCACTTATCCTTATCTAGTCTTCATAACATAGTTCCGGAAATGTGCTATTTGACTCTTTGGTCTTTGTAAAATGAAAATAATTTAATGACTTTTAAAATAAAACACTGCCATCTGAAACTGAACTGTGTGTCATCAGGACGCCACTAACGTGCAAATATGGCGCTTCACTGGCTTTGCCCCACTCCTGAAATGCAACCATTAATTCCCACAATTCCTTTTCAAGAAAACTTTGCTGACATCACTCCCTATCATCTATATTGCCTATTTCAAGCAATAATCCCCTACAAGTTAATTAGGGTTACAATAGTCCTGTATAACCACCTCAACAGCATACAATAATAAAGATTTTGCTTATGTCATTGCTGTAAGTAGACTGATTCACACGGGGCTCAACTGAGCAATTTTACTGCTCTCACCTGGGTTCACACACATCTGAAGGTTGTCAGGGAGTCAGGAGATCCTAGACTGGGCTTGAGTATAGCAACTAGCCTGTGCTCCATTTGTCTATCATCCTGCTCCCAGTATCAGGAGCAAGCTCCATCATGCAGGTTTATTTCAAGCCTTTGGCCATATCATGCCTGTTAACATTCCATTGGCAAAAGCGTGTGTCTGCACACAAAATAAACAAGTAGAGAAATAAACTCAGCCTCTTTAATAGGATAAACCACAAAGTCACATGGCAACAGGCACGGATATATGAAGAATTAGGATCACTGATGTATCCTACCAAAATCCATTTTATGTGTACTGCTTTAATTCCCACTTTTAAGTTTTAAATTTACCAACAGAGTGAATCCTAGAAACCCTAGGCACCCCAACCTCCACGCCAATAAAGACAGAACCTCAGGTTTAGGCACCGCACCTCCACCCAGCCTTGACCTTGCTGTGTGGCCCTGAACATGCATATAATCTGCAGAACTTGTGAGTAATAAATCTGATGGTTGTTCCTGAGGTTCATATTGCAATCGTGTTAAGAACCAAAAGGACTGATCTGACCCCAACCTTGGCTCCAGTTAGAGAAATGTCAGTGGGGCCTCTCCACAAGTAGTGTAGGCCAAGGTGACTGCCAAGGCATTCCTAGAAGACTACATCACTATCAATAGACTGAGACTAACACAGAACGCAAGTACTTTGATAAAAGTCTGACAGGGAGCCAGGTAAGACTAAAGGACACTTACACCAAATGTCTGCTTGCTGTTATACTACATAATGGTGAGAGATGCTAGACAATTTGTCCAGTTGATATAAAAATTTCAACTAATCCACCTTACCTACCTCCAGAATTAGAATGATTCAACTTCTACCCCCAAAATACCAAAAAAGACTGTGAACATGTTTTAACTAGGAAAAGGTACATTTCATTGGTGAGGACTTGGTCATATGGCCATTGTTAGCTACAAAAGAAGCTAAGAAATGAGTTATATAGTTGGTTGCCTATGTATCTAGATAAGACTGGGGGCATGGAGTCCAATGCTAAAAGAAAATGAAAAAAAAAAAAAAGCAAGAAGTGGTGAATAAATAATGGAGACAATTGGAAGTTTATGTTACAAAAAGGTACCCTTAACTTCCTTGGAACCCATGTTTCTTCTGTCTCATGGCTCTGCCCTCATCATCACATGGCTGCCATCTTGTCATCCAATATGGTTGAATTATTCCCTGCACAGGGCCACATTCCTGCCAACAGAAATGGGAAAGTGAGATGGCTCACTCCCTCCCTCTTAGGCCATGCCGTAGAAGTTGTAAATATCACTTTCTTTTATATCATAGTCACCTGAACCTAGCTGCCTCAAGGCCGGGAATGTAATCTATCAATTGGCTAGCCATGGGCCCAATGGTCGAACTTCTATTACCATGGAAGAAAAAGAACAGATTTTAGAAGACAATTCAATTTCTGCTAAGCAACCAAGAAAAAGATAAGCCATAATTGGATATCTGGGGGGAAAAATCTAGGTGAAGCCAAACAGGCTCTGTTTTCATTCATGAGTCAACCAAATGTAGTTAAGCCTCATCTTTCACGTGCAATTGAAAATCCCCACCAAAGGGATTCTAATGAGTTAAAAAAAAAAACTGTATTATTGATTTTTCTATTAATGCATAACTAATTACCACAATCATAGAGACTTAAAACAACACAAACTTATTATCATTATCTCACAGTTTCCTTGGAGTATGAGTCCACACATGGCTTAACTGGACCTTCTGTTCAGCACTTCACAAAGCTACAAACGAGATGCTCACTGTGATGAAGTTCTCCTTTGGAGGATGGGGTCCTTTCCCAAACTCATTCACTCATTCATTGTTGACCGACTTCAATTATCTGTGGTTCAGGACTGAAAAAATATATACGTTTTCCTGCCAGCTGGGAACCACTAGCAGGAAAATGTGGACTTGATGGCTAGGAACCATTCTCGGTGTCTAGAGGTTGCCCACGGTCTCCTGCCTCCAGTTAGTTCTCAGCATGGGTCAATCTGCTTTCTTCTGGGCCACCACTTCTCCTTTTTCTAAAAGCTCGTATGATTAGATCAGGCCCATCCAGGATACTACCCCTCGGATTAACTCAAAGTCGAACTAATTAGTAACCTAATATTCGCAGGTCCCATGCACATGCAAGGGGTCGTGATAACGTAAAGCATGTAAACCAGAGGGAGAAGCTGGACCATCACGTTAACATACTGCCTACTATACTGTATGTTTGAATTCTTTTAGTATTCTTTAGAAATAAAGAATGGAATTCCTTTTTAGTTAAAAGGAATTAAGTAATTTTGTGTTGTCAAAACATGTTTTATTAACACTACTAGAGAAGCAAATACTGGGTCTCAGGGTTTATGAAAGAGAGACAGACCATGGGCAATAGGTGTGGAACTGCGGAAAAAGCTGAATAGTCTGTGATCAGCTGTTTGTGTCTCTGAAAGTCTAGTTTCAGATGTTGTATCATTAGATTCACTGAACATACTCTTTCAAATAAATACAGTAAACTATAGGGGAAAATATCAATATTTGTATTTAGAAAATGACTATACATTTTAGATGTATCAAAATTGCCTATGCCAAGCCAAAAAAGAATATCTGTCCTTATGAAAGGAAATATATTTATATTTTTATATCGCCACTTACTACATAACAATGGGTGGTAGCTAAGTTTATTTCTGCTTTAAAGATTTCTTGAAACAGCAACTTGAAATTAACCGTAAGGAAATCTGAAAGAGCTACTGGAAAAATGTAGGATGCTTTAAGGTATATTATTAAATTTTTATAAATTTAGTATCAAAAAAATGCTAAAAAGTATTAATGGCCTAATTTTTTTTGTATTTTGACATATTTTACTTCATTTAACATTTGCGATGATATCTGAACATATGCTTTACTCTCTCCGTTTTCACAATGGAAGGTAACACTCAGGTGACTTCACCAAGATCACACAGCTGGTAAGAAGCAAACCCAGGAAGGAAACAAATCTAAATATTCAAATCCACAGGCCTTACTTTTTCCACTATGCCACAGTGGTTTCTCAATCATTTATCCATGTGTTTACTCACTGAGCAAATATTTACTTAGTGCTTGTTATGTTTAAAAAATGGTCGTAAGTTCTGGGTAACAGAGTGGTAAACAAATCGATTTAAGCTTTGCCTTCATAGAGCTGCTAGCCCGGTGCATTCAAAAATACAGCTTAAATTTCTCCTCCCCTATTTAGCTTCCCCTCATATAAATACAATGAATTCTTTCATCTGTGCATCCACAGCATGTTACACTTAGTACCTTAAGAGTACACAGCACATTGTATCATGATTTATGGTGTCCCAGACAAAAGGCCAAGCAAAGTGCCTTCCATGCTCCCTTCCCAGGACGCCTGCCAAGCTATTGAGGCACACATATGACACAAACCCGAGGATATGAAAAAAAGGAAGGGAAAGAACACACAACCTGAGTTGGTTGTCACTTTAAAGGAAGAAGAGGTCATACCATACTAAACAGGAAACTCAGGGAATATGGGACAAAAGCTTTTGAGTTTGAAACATTTTAACGGCTGGAAAGTTACTGAGTCACTGAAAGTTACCATCATCTCCTTTCTTACAGCAATAACTTTTATTCCACCAGAATTCCATCTTCAGTAAACATTCTTAAACCCATTATTTTGCTGGTTTATTGTCACTGGAGTTTAACAATTTTCTAAATAGCTCCTGAGGGTAACATATAAATAAAAGCAGTAGGTTGTCTGTGAAATCTTGGATAATGTTAATCTAAATCCCCATTTAGTTTCTTGTTCCTCTTACTCTTAATTATATAACCTCTGAAAATTTAGTGTGATCCATATTCAAAGTTATCAATTAAGAAAGTCTTTGTCACAGAAAATTAATAACAGAATATAATGTAACGCAGCATAATCTAACATAACATAACATAAAGAATTTCAGTAAGAAAAATCATGCTTACAAAGGATGTCATTTTTTCTAAAACTGAAAGATATCTATGGCGATTTCTCCTTGGAGAAAAGACTGTCTTTTGGATGACTGAGTTTGGTATTAAAATAAGAAGTTATGAACAACTGGGTATATATTCCTCACTCACAAGCTCTGGGACTTTGGCAAATCACTTGACTTTTTACAGATTCAGTTCTCCTACCTATGAAATGAAAAAAATAATAGAATATACCTTGTAGGGCTATTGTGGGGGTTAAACAAACACTGCATATAAAGTAGTTCAGTGCCTGAAAGAAGTAAAGCTCTAAGTAAATGTTAGCTATTTGTATATATGCTAATACATTCTTTTCTGTATGTAGTAACCAAACCCTTGAGAAAGACTCTGGATATAATATTACAAAAAAGTCCACCCAAGTTCTTTCCTGAAGAACAATAATATTTCCAGCTGCCATAGAAAAATACTGTAAATAATCCTGCTCTTGTCTTTTATTAGATTCTTGCTTAACTAATGGAACCACATCTGAATTTGGCATTTAGAGTACTCACTAAATTTATCCTTTACAGAATTCAGTGACATTCCATTCTCCATGGCTACATGTTTTCACCACCCATTATCTGTAATATTTTTCTGTCTTCCTGGATGAGTTCTTATTGCCACTATCTGGGCCTTCTCTTTATGTCTCAATATTTACTTCTTTCGCAAAATACTCTTATTTTGCTTACAAAATTATGCTTCCTGTGTGCAGTCGGAGCCCTGACAACTGTTGCCACTGTTCTTGCCCTAAACAGGCCAGCCTCTCAGCCAGGCCACCTGCTTGTCATTTCATTAAGCCCATTGTTCCAAGGAAATCCTTCTTTTCTGCGTTATATAGACTTAGAGCACGAGTGTTTGATAAACAAGACATAAGGAAAACATTTATAAAGCAGGAGAAAATAACAGAGCTTCTGTTAAATGAATTAATGTCACATGTTTTAGGTAAATGTATTTTCTTAGGGACTGTTCCAGGTGCAGACCAGAAACAGAATTTTGACAAGTATCTCCAACTTTATTACAAGTCCTCAACTGAGTGCTGAGGACACAGCTGTAAACAAGCCAAATGTGGGCTCTGTCCTCATTGAGCTTGAAGCCCAGGGTACAAACAGGAAAGACAAATGCCAAACGAATAATTATAACATAATAAAGTATAAAGGCAGGGGGTGGAGTAAGCACCAGGGGTTAGCAGGATAAGGCAAAGACAGTCATCTATACAATAAACATTAGACTGTGTTCCCTCAAAATTCATATGAAGTTCTAACCCCCAATGTGACGGTGTTTGGAGGTGGAGCCTTTGGGAGGTAATTAGGTTTAGACAAGGACAGGAGAGTAAAGTTCCTGGGATGGGATTCGTGTCCTTTTAAGAAGAGAAAAGTTCTCTCCCTGCCACACGAGGCTGCGCAGCGAGAAGGCAGCTGTCTGCAAGCCAGGAAGAGGATCCTCACCAAACCAAACCTGCCAGTACTTTGATCTTGGACTTCGCAGCCTCCTGAACTAAATCTGCCATTGAAGCCGCTCTGTCCGTGGTATTTTGGACAGCAACTCACGGTGACCAAGACAGCTCCCTTCCACAGTGCAAGGGTGCTTACTCAAAGTGTGGGCCATGGACTAGTGCCCATCTGCAAACTGTTTGTCAGTGGTCCGCGATGAGAGTTAAGTATAGAAATGGAGAGTTTATGTATTTAGAAACACGGAATTTTGGTAAAATGACTTTTTGCCTCTTCAATTTTAATAATAAAAATGGACCTTTTATCTTGTATGTTTTAAATTTCGTTTTAAAATCATTTTAACTAGATTTTGTAAAATACTGTCTGTGATGAAAGGGAACTAGAAACACCAGCTCTTCATCACAGATGGCATAAGAAGCCTTAGCCACAGGCTACGTTTTCCGTACTCTCTTCACAGCTAGGCAGAGCCTAGAACAGGTGCTGCCCTGTGGTGTGTGCAGGAAAGGAATGTGTGCTACCTCTGGGCCAAAACGGGAATGAGGCAGTGCGCCTTCTTCACATTCTCTCTTCTTTCCTTCGTTGGATGATCCAAAGTCTGAGGAATAACAGAGCCATAAAGTGGGAGGAGTCTGGTTCCTCAATCATCATGGGTAGGAAAGCTGCCCACTGACCAAGAACGATCTACATTTGTGAGCATTATGGGTTGAATTATGTTGAAGTCCTAACTCTCAGTCAGTGGCCTTATTTGGAAACTGCCTTTTCAGAGGTAATCAAGTGAAAATGAGGTCATGGAAGCAGGCCCTAAACCAATATGACTAGTGCCTTAGAAAAAGGAGAAATCTGGACACAGAGAGAGAGACACACACAGAGGGAAGACAACGTGAAGACATACAGGAAGAAAGCATCCACGTAACTGGAGCGATGCATCTACAAGTTGCTACTGGCAAATACCAGAGACTGGAAAACACAGGGAAGGATTCTCCCTTAGAGCTATCGGAGAATATTTGACTCCCTGATTTCAGATTTCTCACTTCCAAAACTGTGAGACGATAAATTTTTGCTGTTTTAAGCCATCCAGCTTTTGGTGCTTTGTGACATCAGCCCTAGGAAACGGATACAGTGAGTATGAAATAAACTTTGCATGAAACCACCAAAATTTGGAAGTTAAATTGGTTAGCATCACCCTAGCTAACGCAGAGACTATACTGTAAGCACGTCCAATGTGGATTACATGATCAAGGACACCATCGCTGTGGCAGAAGCATTTTGTAGAGATCTGACACACAGGCAGAAATCAGCTAGTGCAAGCAGAAAAGCTTTTCAGGCAGAAGGAACAGCATGTAAGACAGACCTGAGACAGGAGTGAATACGGCAGATCCAGGAACTAAGAAAAGCCCAGTGTATCTGGAGCACAAAGATCAAGATAGACAGAGGTAAGGGTAGGCAGGCAGGTAGATGGTAGTACGTAGGTAGGTAGGTAGATAGGTAGGTAGATTTCAGAGCTTATAGGTCTGACAGCCAGAGGGGTGTGTATCAGAAGCATTAGGGAGGACAGCAGAATCCACAGACAGTCATCGAAAAGGGGGATTGTTTATGGGTTCTGATTTAGACGTGCAGTTGCTTCACACGCACAAAAGAAGTCAGAATTGATTAAACCCCACCGATGCTAAAGTCTGAAGGGACCTGGGAGAGAGAAGAGAGATGCGGCTGAGAACACAGAGCCACACAAGAGCAGACCTGCACCGAGAGTGCTTTGAAAAGAACAGTGAAGAAAAATAACAAAAACTGTGGTTAGAAATTGTCTGTGTCCATTCGGGCTTCTTTAGGAGAATACCAAAGACTGAGGGGCTTATAAACAACAGAAATTCCCTCCTCACAGTTCTGGGGGCTGGGAAGTCCCAGAACGTGGCTCTGGCAGGTTCTGTATCTGGTTAGAGCCCACCTCTTCGAAGATCGCTGTCTTCTTTAACCTCATGCGGTGAAGGGGCGAGGGATCTCTCTGAGGCCTCTTTTATAAGGACGCTAAAGCCACATTGCAAAGGATGTGAATGCAGAGACATCGTTAGCTGTAGTCGTTAAGGCAGTCAACCTACAAAACGGGCCCAGGATGTGCTAAGGGACTGGATGTGAATTATGGGAAAAGAGAGGAGTCAAGGACGACTCCAGCTGCTTTTACGTACACAACTGGAAAGCAGAGTCCTCAGATATAGAAGACGGGATAGAATTAACAATTCCATTTTGGATTTGATACCCTGTAAGACTATTAGATACCTAAGTGGAGATAATCAATTGGATAGGTAAGCCAGGGATGAGTTAGGCTGGGAATCGTAATTCAGAAAGGAATGTCTAAAAAGCAGTGTCATAGTCAGCTCAGGCTGCTATAATAAGGTATCATAGACTAGACAGCTTATAAACAACAGAAATTTATTTCCCATAGCTCTGCTGGAAGTCCAAGATCAAGGTGTCAGCATGTTCGGGTTCTGGTAAGAACCTTCTTCCTGGTTGGCAGACTTCTCTTTGTACCCTTGCAGTACAGAGAGGGTGAGGGAGATCTCTGAGGCTCCATTCACAAGGGCACTAATCCCATTCCTGAGAGTTCCACCCTCATGATCTAATCACCCCTAAAGGCTCCACCTCTTAATGCAATCACCTTGGAGGTTAGAATTCAACACAAGAATTTGGCGAGGATACAAAGATTCAGACCATGGCAGAACTTAAACATCAACCGAGAAAAGCAGGGATTGAGAATTCTCCAAATTGGTCTTAACCTAATACACTGTATTAGTCCGGGATTTTCAGAGAAACAGAACCAACCGAGCATGTACATGTATGAGAAGATTCATTGTAGAATTGGCTCACATGGTTATGGAGGCCAAGAAGCCCCATAATCTGCCGTCTCCAAGCTAAAGAACCAGGACCACTGGAGTATAATTCAGTCTGAGTACGAAGAGAAGCAGGGGAGCTGACAGCAAAGATACTGGAGTCCCAAAGCCCAAGAACCAGCATCTCTGTTGTCCAAGGGCAGGAGAAGATGGACAACCCAGCTCAAGAAGAGAGAGCGAGTTCTCCCCTCCTCTGCGTTCTGTTCTACTCAAGCCCCTAACAAACCGGATAACGCCTGACCATATTAGTGAAGGTGGATCTTTTCTTCTTGTCTCCTGAATCAGATGCTTATCTCTTCAGGAAACATCCTCACAGACACACTCAGAAATAATGTTTTACCAGCTATCTGGGCATCCTTGAGCCCAGTCAAGTTTACACGTAACATAAACCACCACATATAATGAGGCAGCTTTTTCTGTGACCAATTCATGTGGGATGCGGGTCAAGAGACCAAAGCAAGAAGGAATCTCAGTCAGCCCAGAGCTAAAAGTTACACTAGGTCTTAGTGAGAAGAGACAGGAAGTTCCTATCTAGTTATTATTCTTAATGAACTAAAATGGAATTATGGTTAAGTTTTATATATAGTAAATAAACTGTACGTAGTTCTCATTTGCTAGTTTGAATCCTTTAATTATCTTCATATTCTAAAGAACCTCCTCAGATAATGTTAATTAAAATAATAATAATAGTAATAACAATATCCAAGTGATGTTGACTCCATTAGCAATGATATTCAAAATTCTGAAGTCCAGAATTCTGGGTAAAACAGGCAAGTAATGCTTCCCAACTCACATAAATGCTAAAAAATGCTCTACAATACACCCCTGTCTGGATGTGCTACCTGCTATGGCAGGTCTTACTTAATGTTCATCCTTAGCACACAGTCCACTCTGCACTTTTTTACGGCTTCATCTGTATGTCTGTTTTTTTTCCCCCACCAAGGAGTTAAGTTTTCAAAACCAATATCTCAAAGGCTAACCCTGATGTAAAGGAATTAGTCATTATTTTCATGCATAGAGAACAAAGTTTCCTTTCCCTGACTGTTGGCATAACACACTCCCACCTCAAAATGCACACGCCAAAAATGTTGATCTCACAAATTAGAGCCATTTGCTGTAATAAGCGAAACAAACAGAAGAGGTTATTGTGTTTTAAAATTTGGGAATCTGGAACTTTTAAATTTTGCCTCAGAAAATCAGCCAAAGCTGAAGCAAGCTGTGTGTTTGAATTTCTTGGATGGGGACCACCTGTTCTTGGTGAACTCCAACTGATGAATCTGTTCCCACAAAACTTCTTTTATTGTGCCTTCGTGATGTACACACACCCTGGGCATTTCACAGATGTTTGTGGAATTGAAAAAAGAAGGGAGAAGGGTGGGAGGAAAGGAAAAAGAAAGGGAAGAAAGAAGGGAAGACCAGCCAGTAAGAGTGAGGAGGGAAAGGAAAAGAAAAAGAAGTGTAAGGAAAAAAAAGAGTGCATGCTGAGCTAAAACATTGCTGTTGAACCTTCTGTGTCTGTCTGATAGCAAGAGGAGGTCACCCTGAAGTATCAAGTCCATTATCAGTCTTCTCATTTGCCACAGATCATTTATCACTGTTAAATTTCTGAAGGACTAAACAGCACCTTTATAATATAATATAAATTGTTTATAGGACTTTATTGATTCTTTAAGTGAAAAATATGTGCACTCACATTTCTGTATAAAAACAAGTATATTTAACAATTGTAAGCCTTCAAAACAGAATTTTGATAATTCCAGGCAGCTTTTTCAGAGTAATTCAATCAATAGAAGTAGTTCAGCACTTACAGACAAAAAGAGATGTTTACCAAAGAGAAAATGCCCCATTGGATGAGAAGTTCTGTATATTATAAACTTAGAGCTGAAAATTCTCAGAAATCCATGAATTATACAAATTTTATGCAACTGTTTTTTCTAGCATTCAATAGTTGCCATAGCAACTTTGCCATTAGATTGTGTATATGCTACCTTGAAGACACAAAGCATCATTCTCTCTAATCTATTTAAAGTGAAGTACTATGTTATTTCTCAATGTTATGTTCTGTCTCTTTGGGGGGAAAAAATTACTGCCATCTTACATGATGCTGTTTTGCTAGTTTCATTTTGCTTGGCTTGACACAGCTATGAATTCTCTCTTCTGTTAATGTTTTCAAGCTGTTAAAAAGTAATAGGGCAAGAAACTGATAAATTTGGAGTATTTTTGGTGGGTAGGAAATTAATAAGAGTGGGAGAAGTAATCAAGAATATGAGAGACAAATTTTAAAACTGTACTCTAAAGATTACAATGGAATGAAAATCAGGATATGTATTTTCAAAAAGAAAAGCCAAGCCATTCCCAGCATAAGGTGGTTTCTGGAGACCAAGTAATATTCTGTTTCTTTATCTGGGTGCTGGTTACACAGGTATGGTCAGTTTATGAAATTGCAGGTGCAGGAAGAATTGCCAGTCCTATTGACAAGAAAACTCCTGGTCAAAAAGAAAGTCAATGCCCTATATTTATGCTTACAAAATTTCTGAAGCATTTTAATGATATCTCTGGGATGCTATCTATATTTAATGTTCTTCATAATGCCTTCTTATCTGAAGTGTTGATTCTGTAAATATTTTTTATCTGAGCAATGGATCTTTGGAATCATAATACCATCTTTCATAAGGATAATGCATGGTACTAAAAGCCCAGCTAATAGTGCAATTCCTTTTTTTAATTATCTCCTCTGGCATAATATAACCACCTACTTTCAATTATTATTCTCATCATAATTAAGTCATAGAGACACTCTGTCTCTGAATATGTGAATAGTGTAATATGAACAAAAGACAAAGTCAGAGTACAACTTTGAAAGACTATCTCATTATTTCCTGAAGCATTTTGCTGTTACATAAAGTACTCTACTTTATACAGATTTTTTTTTCATGTGGTAGCATAGGCAAATTCCAAGGAAATCATTCCACATAAGTGTCTACAAATGGTTAAAAATGTTGCTCAAGGAAGTAGTACAAACCTGGGTTTGAATCCCAGTGTCTTTGCTTGTCACTGTACGACCTTTCAAAGCTTCACTTTATTCATATTTACACAACCCTTTCCACCAATCTTTTATCCTGGGGTACACAGTGATGTCCCTCTTTTAATATCTGAGTTAGTACATCTAAATCCCATCCTGTGAATCTCAGTCCATACTGCTTCCAGGTATTCCCCTGGACCATAAGTGCTACTTTCTCTGTCCACAGCAACAATCCCATTTACCATTGCCAGAGAATATCAGCAGCCCATGCAAAAGGGCCTCTTCCCTGATGCTGACAGCCCACGTGGTATAGACAATAAACTCAGGTATCCTGGGAAATTCCAACCAAATTCCAGACAATTGTCTTCACTGCTGTCTTCTACAGCAGTTCCCCAGGGACTGGAATCAGGAGGGATTTTAGCACCAGTAACATGTTTGGTCCAGAACCAGCCCACCCCTTCCCATCACTCAAGTCATGGACACACACTTCTCCCTTTACTCACAAGGCATACCTCGTTGTTATTATTATTGCTATCATTATGTACAGTAAGCATTCAATAAAGATTTGTTGGGTAAATGAATGAATGGGTAGTTGGATAGAAAGCAGCTTCCCTATAGAGCTGTGAAAATTAAATGCATGGAATGTGTCTAGCATGAAGTACCATGTGACTCAAAAAAAAAATGTTAGTTCCCTGTCATTTCTGGTGGCAACATTAAGTCAAATAAAATCTCTAATTTATCACATGTTTCAAAACATGATTTAAAAAGCAACAACATCCACTTTTGAAATAAAAGAGTTAATCCCTTACTGTCTGTAGTCATGGATATAAATGAAATCAGCAATTAAATTTTCTTTCAATACCAACATCCTTGAAACTGTACCTCCCAATTATGTAAAACACCACTAAACAATGAATCCATAGACCTCGCTTCATCAGTTTGAACTACTGCATCGAAACATTTTTAGTTCTTTTGATAAAAGGCTTGTTTTCATCCTACAGCTTGGGGGAAATAAGAAGAGGCAGCAACATTTCATCATAGCAAAGGGAAAAGCAGAAATTCTCTGAGAAATTTACATTTTTCCCTTTTTGTATAAGCAATAGTGTTCAAATTTTTTGTCATACTAATTTTCATAGCTTTTGAAATTGTGAATTTCACACATATTTCCATAGAATTTTATTATACTCCTTTGCAAACAAGTTATTTAGTAAACCACTTATTTCATATTTATGATTATTATATCTCTTGATTCTTGATTATGATTGTTATGACCACTTTACTCCCAGGTTTTCAAATGTCAGCATTACTGAGTTGTCTCTTATTCTTCATGGTCTCCAGAGAATCTATAACTCTGTACACTGTAGACATGAAATAAATATTTATGGAATTAGTGAACTTTGATACCATATATATATTATTTCTATAAACACAACTATAAAAGTAATGATGAATAAGTTCCAAGCCTACACTTATCCTCTCCTGAGTACAATTTATAATAATCACTGTTAAACAGTGTGTTCTAGAATTGGGAGTCATTATGGTGGTATAAAAATTGGGGGAACTGGGATTCTAAAAAATTAGAAAGCACAGTCTTGAATAGGGAAAAAAAAGAACTTAACACACTTGCATTTCCTTCCCCATAAGTTCCACATAAATATCAACTCAGTAAATCCCTTCATTAGACTGTCCATGCTTCCGAAGTTGGCAGTGAAAATGACCACGCAGCCTGATACTGATGTCAGGTTAGTTACTAATCGTGTCATCAGGTCCACTGAAGCCAGGCCATAGGAGATGAAGACTGCCCTGCAGGGAAGGCATCTTTCCTATCATATCATGAGAAGATTAATCCTAAACCAGAAAGTGGAGTGTGAAGACTAGAGGACAGAAAGACTTCTCTCTCTAGAGCTAAAACCAAAGGGACACAAATGCTGAGCTCCCGAGAGGCCTGGCACGCTTCAAGTGATGAATCCCCTGGCCACAGAAAACCACATGGAGACCAGGCGGTTCTATGAAGCTTTGGGGTTTTTTGTTGTTGTTTTTTTTTTGTTGTTCTTGTTGTTGTTGTTGTTTTTGTGGCAAGAACAACAAGGGCCTAACAGACAAGGGATGATATTCTGGGATTACCATGTCCTCTGACTCAAAAGTATCAGAGAGACTAATTTCTGGCTGCATTTGTGAGTAATGAAAAATAACCAGAAGTGACTAGCAAACCCCTGGAAATTATAGGGCTTTATCAGTAGAGGATCTCTAAGGAAAGACTGGATGATGCTCAGGCCTGTGGAAATTCAGAATGTTGCATTTGAGATTATCATTTATTTGTATACCAGCCTGAACATACCAGTTACATTTGGAAAGGAGAATTAAATTAAACTTCTGAAAAGTTAGTCTCGAAATCACAAAAGAAAGAATTGTGTCATGGGAAATAAGAAAGTGTGTTGAGTACAGATATAAATTCTGTAGATACAATATGTAGGAAGCAAAATCATTAAAAAAAATTTTTAATGTAAACATAAATATTTTTAAGTTCCAGATCTTTGAATATTCATACATCAATTTAAATAATAACCCTATATGCTTTCACTGACTGTTGAATACAGCATTCTAAAACTAAAACTCATAAAATCATGAAATCTAAGAGTTAGAAGGGATTTCTGAGGACATCGGGACCAACTTCCCCTCTACAACAATCCAGAGTCCCTTATATAACACTCAAACCACAAGGACATGGCAAGAAGATGTATTCTTGGGTGATACTGATGACCTGTGTGAGACAAGCCCATTTTTTAAAATTATGGGCTAAACAGGTATGTTCTCTTAATCTATCCAGGCCATCATACATCCAGAGCATCACCTGGTTATGACTCAAGTCCATTACAAGACTAAAGACTATTATGAGAACTAATGAATAAGCTCCTTTACCTGTTAATTCTTACTATCTATCTATCTATCTCCCCCCCCCCCTATCATCTATCTATCTATCTATATGTGTGTATATATATATAT
>KE748662.1:0-17637 GCA_000465285.1 Eidolon helvum
TTCCCAGAGGTGAAGCAATGCTGATAAATCTGTAGACACAGTTCTCCTAAGTTCCCTCTAAATTCTGGCATTGCCTCAAGTTTGCAGAGTGAAAAATGTGCTTTTCTCTCAGTTGACTCAAGCATTTTTTCCGGCCCTCCATGATATCCAAAATGGGTGTCTGAGAAGATGGCAAACGCCACGAGGCAAAAATAACTCAACCCAGCGCACAGAGCGGCGGCCGGGGAGGACGGGGGCGGGGCGGGACTCTGCCGCCAGGCGGTGGCTCAGCCTTTCCACACCCGCGTTTCCTCATTTTGCAAGTGTGGACATCACACTAATTTCAGTGGTGGATTTAAAGATTAAATTAGATAACCGGACTCACAAAATCCTGAGTCCCCCCAACCTCATGGAGCTGCCATTTCCGTGTGCCACACTTGGTGGGAGGGCCGCCAAGCCATTCTTCAGAACCTCCGAAGGCTCCTGGGCTGGAGCTTATGTGTCTCTGGAGGGTTCCGCGCTGTGGCCGGCAGGTGTACGCTTCTTCTGGAGGCCTGTTAGGCAGGTGTGTGCTGCCTTCTAGTACCTTCTCCCCACCATATGTGACACCTTTACTTCATTCCCTCAAAGAAACACCAACACAGGGACCACCTATGCATCCTTTCACTCAGTAAATACTCCTTGAGGTCCTACTATGTGCTGTGGAGGATCAGTTTTGAATGAGAAGAAAGGCCCTTTTCTCGCGGTGCCTACATCCCAGCTGGAATGACAGACCTCTCCTTACGCGGGACATGATTCTCAAGCTGTGAACAGAAGGGGCTTTTTAGGAAACAGAATCCCATGGGACCCTAGGGGTAGGTACCGATAAGGAGATACCCTGTCCACGTGGGTGGATGGGTGAATGTCAGTCAAGGGGGCCTAAATGACTTGGGCTTCCTCCTGCAGGCTTCCTTTCCCACCGCCCTACCCCGTACCCCTCCTCAGCCAAGGGGCCTGGAGAACTGTGTTCTCTGACTCAGCTGGACAGCGTGTGGTTGGGAAGTGGGGGAAGTTGGGATGGAGTTGAAAATTTAAAAAAGCTATGAAAGTGGGATAAATGGTGAAATTTCCTTCTTTAAAAATAATGAAAACTCAGACTAGGTAGAGAGGTAGACACACAAGCTCTTTAAAGGTAAAAACGATCAAGCAGGTTGGGCGTCACTTTCTCACGGTCCAGGAAAGCTTCTGTGGGAGGTTTTGTCTGTCACAATGGATGCAGGAAAGAGGATGATGATCCTGGAAGCAGATTCCTGTTCATTCTCATAACCATGAAGAAAGCATGGAAAGGTTTTTTTTTTTCTTTTTCAGATTTCACACCGGAACTCCTAACCATCTTACTGTTTTGAAACTCAGTAACTCCCTTCTCACTCCAGGGGTACATTAGGAGTCAACAGGTGGAGCGGGAGTCACCCCAGTGCCCTTGCAGCTAGCGGCCCATAAAGGAAGAGACCTAACATCTCTACAGTTCTAGAGGCACTATTTATTTTGTGCTTCATGAAATCTATGAAATATTTGAGCTTAGGGGCTCAACAATTTAAATCCGAAGGCTTTCCGGCTTGCCAGAAATCACACTTCGAAATTCACGGACCTCTGCTAGAATATTTCCCATATGGCTTTGTAATTTTGCGTTACACTTTTATGAGTGATAATCTAGTGAGGGCGACTGCGTGATCCACAGTGGTCCAGGCATCAGGAGAGGAGAGTGGGCGGCATACGTGGCAGTGGAAGCTTGGAGAAGGGAAGACCCAGGGCCTGGGTTCGACAGGGACTGTTTCATGGAGGAGGAGAGGCATGCACTGAACAATTTTTGATGACCTTAAATAATTAAAAAAAGTTGATATGCATGATAAACATATAAATACTATAAATAGGTATTCAATAAAAAATAAATTTCCTCCCGTGGGCAGGGAGGAAACCCCCTCCCCTGGTTTTCTTTCCTAGAGGTGGCTAGTGTTTTATACACCCTTCCAGAGGTATTCTGTGCTAGTACAAGCATATAGGTGTAGGATTTCTGTTTTCCCTTTTCGAAACACTATATTACATTTATTCTTCTTCATCTTCCCCCACCACTTAATGTTTGAATTGGGCTCCATCCCACAGCCTTCCTGCCCTCCCCCCTGATTGTATTTCCACTGAGGCAGAGCTGCTCCACTCTATTTAAATCCCACAGACTATCCATCGAGTGTTAAGTAAATGACCTTCTAGCGGCCTCTTGATGGACATTTAGGTTGTTTCCAGTTCTTAGTACTAAAAACAGTGTTGTTATAAATATTATGGAGCATATGGCTTTTGTACCTGTATGAGTATATCTGTATGAAATAGATCCATAAAAGTAAAATTTAGATGCCAAAGAGAATGTAGATTTTAGGTTTTGATGGAAATTAAATAATATGCGAGACTTATGTTTCCTTCCCTGGGCCTACAATCATGACCCCTGTTTGAACTGGGCTTTGTAGAGTGGGTAAGATAATGAGGAATGGGAATGGATTTTTGGAAGAGAGTAATTTGACTAGAGACTTAGATTTGGGAATGAATACAACGTGCTTGCAAACGACAGAGACCAGGCATGTTAATAACCACGATCTATTGAACTTCTACCACATTCTCCGTTCTTTATGTACACTATCTTGTTTAATCCTCAGAACACCTTTAGGAGTCAGGTTCCATTTTTATTGCCCTTTGAAAGAGCGAGGCAGTGAGTCTCAGAGAGGTTAAGTAATTTGCTCAAGGTCACACAGAGGCTGGAACTGTCTGACTTTAAAACCCAGGCTCTTAGATGTTAAGTGATATTGCTTGATGTGTGTGAGGGTGTGTACATGCACATGTGTGTGAGTACATGGGGGATTTTAAGAGCATATTAAATTGTTTCTAGAGTTTTAAAAGATATTGTGATACCACCTAATGTACAGGGACTTTGGGGTGATCTCACTTCTGCCCCATCTGACCAGGACCCACCTCTGCTGCACCCCTGCCTGCTGCTCTGGTCTTCTAGAGTCTGCTTGATGCTTCCCGTGTTCACAGTTGACTCTGGCCTGTGGCCAACACCATGACCACTGAGAAAATCCTTTCGCGTGTTGAGTTGAAATCTGCTTTTGTTCAACTTTCACTAATTTAATATTAGTTCTGTCTCTGAGTCATACAGAATAAAGTTAGGTTCTTTTTTGATCTCTCTCTCTATCCCCCTGTCTATCTCTGTCTCCTTTTCTCTCACTCTCTCTGGTGGGGGGGAGTGAGGTAGACTGTAATTCAGTGTAAAAAGAGGGTATTTGTACAGGTTTTGATTTCAACAGTTTGTTCAGCTTCTGGTTTTTGGTCTGATATGCGAAATCCTGGTATGAACAGAGCCTTTCGTCAGCATCATTCTTTCCCAGGTCCCAAAGTTTGACTTTACCTAACCTGACACCCTATATCTCCTGGTAGATAAAACCTCGAATTTGTTTCCTGTAGGGATTGAAGTACTTTCGGAATTTTCTTTGAAATATGAGGCCGTGAAAGGCTCATTACAGGGAAAGGGATGATTGTGGAGAGAACAGGAAGGCTCACAGGATGAGGTGCCAGGGAACTCCCTGGCCCCAGAAACCCTGGGGCCAGTCTGGTGCAAAGGTGATGCTGAAGTCAGGCCTCACCTGGGCCAAAACCCTCGAGGGAAGAATTGGCCCTTGAGGGGAGTTACCAGGAGTTGTGGCTCCAGTGGGCCTTAGGCCTACTTTGTCATGACTGTTCAATATCTCATCTTCTCCTTAGAGATGCCAATCATATTGGGTGATGGAACAACAAAGGATGGGGGTCACCTCTGAGTGGCACTCCAGGGCTCTGAGAGTGAGTTCTGAGATATGGCTGGCAAAGCTTTTTAATTTCAGAGTGATTTTGAAAAATATTTTATTCCTTCCAAGTAGTTGTTGCTAACAGTTTCACAAAATGGATATCTGGATAGTCTAGCAGGAAGGTCGAGGGTGAAGGCTCTGGATTCAGACTTGAATCATACTTCTATGTTGTGCCCTTGGGAAATGTGCTTAATTTCTAAGCTTTAATTTTATTCTTGTTTTAAAAAAAGTGGGGATAATACTATCTATACCATAGGGCTGTGGTGATGCTTAGTCTGATGAGATCTGACATGTACTGATGTTTACTGAGTACTTAATATTGTTATTAATGATATCTGGTTAACTATAACTCCCAGATGAATATCATGTAATGTGTTTGCAGAGAGCTACTTTTACTAAAGTAATTAAAAATATTAAAGTAATTGCTTTAGTATGCTTTTATTTCATAGGCAGCATACGGGTAAAGCCAATAGAAGTTATCTTAGATTGCTGTGAATTCTAGAATAGTGGGGTTGAAAGGGATGTTTTATTTTAATTTTTTATTGCACTAGAGTCACTATTGCATAAATCTCTTCCCCACCTCGAGGCACCCAGTGCTGTCGCATTCATCTTTGTTCGCAGCTTGGACATCAGGCAATCTGCCTGGAGCCAGTGGTTGTGGAGACCTAAACTCAGAATCTGCCTACCCACAAGGTCCAGAAAGATGGATGACTTCAGTCACCTGAAAGTGTTATTGGAAACACCTGCACTAACCTACCGAAGGAACGAGAGGGAGAGGGCTGTGTGCCCTGGAGAGGGGGAGCACACAGCTGAAATGAGGGGTTGTGATGGATTGGGTAGCACCTACAAATAAAGATCTGAGCCCCAGGCTCCTCTGGCCATTGGAGATCTAGTCTAGATGTACGATGGCTCACTTGTCCTGTTCAGCTGAAGTCCATTTGATGGGGTTTTATGAGGCAGCTATTCCCTGCCACTGTTTGGAGAAATGATATCATAATATCCAATCTTCTTTCTTGTTCCATTTCATGAGATGCTTCCTGCAGAAATAGTTTTTATGTGCTCAAAAGCACTTGGCTATTGTTGGTTGCTACTAACCAACACAGGCCAGCCTTGCTGAGCGGAGGCCTTTGCTTTGGATTTTTCAGAAAGAAACATGTATTTGAAGGGATGTCATGGTTTTTTTTTTTCCTAAGCAAGAATGGCTGAGCCTTATTGTTCTGAGTGACCAAAAAAATGGTCACCTTGTTGAAGACTGCCTTTCTCTTCTGTTCCTCTCCATGGGCGCCGGCTTTGGAGTGACACATATTTAGATGAATGCCCTGCCTTCCTGTCCTCCCAACTGCATCTTGGGTAAGTTAAGGAAGCTCTCTGAATTTTATCCCCCATTTGTGAAATGGGGATAACGATGGCTCTCCTAGGGTTATCATGAGGGTACTTAAAAAATTTAGCAGGCCTGGTACATTATTTATTACTTTTAATAAATGATATTTATTATAATTCTCAGTCTTTTCTGCCCCACCATCCTCCTTGCTCATAGCTGGTAGTTTTGAGTGGCTGGTCTGTTTCCCTCAACATATATAATTTCTTTCTTTGTATGTATCACTCTCTGAAATGATCAAGCATATTGATTTATTTGTTGGTTGTGTCTCCTCTCTCTGTGGTGTGAGCTCTATACAGTAAGCCTATGTACACTCAGAGCACACAGTAGGCTCTCCATATGTATTTATCAACTAGCTCTCATCTATTTCAGCCATTTCTTTTCTCTGCCTTCTCTGTGATTCGTATGTAAAGAACTGTTTTGTTTCAGAATTAAGGCTCTAGTTAAGTCTGAGAATGAAAAGGTGATCATTGCTTTGGATTAGTTTGACTGAGTCTCAGGTTAGGAGAACTTGTGAGGAAATTAGAATGAAGATAGTAGGGCTTTTTTTCCCCTCAGACTGTGTGAATATCTCCATTAGGAGTCTAGTTTCAAGGCCCATAAAATCACCTGAGCAAACTTCTGCAGAAAACTACACTCATGAGGGCTAAGGAATGATTTTGGGACTCTAAGGCCATGAATGTCATCAGGCCTGAAGAGTGAGCGGGAACCAGGGACCCCTTCACAAACATCTGCCCCTGCCTTTTATCTCTGCAGATCTACTTTTGCCTCTGAAATCCAGTGTTTCTCAAACTCTCTGTGCTAAATCACAGTAAAAAAAATATTTGTTACAAAATGAAAGAAACCCTAATCGTATTGCTAGATTCCGCAGTCATAGAATCAATCACTCTGTCAAAGTGCTCTAAGGGTTCTTAAGGTTTGACTTTCAATTTCTGGGACTGGCAACATAGCTTGTGGGCAGGCGTGGCCGTAGTCCACAGAGCAACAGTAGAACAGCCCTTCTGCTCTCAGGTTTGCCCCCTTCTGCAAGAAACCAGACCAAACTAAACTGGTCTCTGAGCATCCCTGTGTGGGTCAGGCTCTGCGAAAGATCTTGCATTCCTCTCTGGTCTGTGCAGCTATGACCACTAGGTGGGGGCAGAGAGTGAAAACATGGCCAGGGGTGAGAACACAGTAAAGGGGTGAGCCTTTGCCGAGCTGCACCCTAGAATGTGTTCACAAGGGAGGTTTCCAGCCTTACTGATTTCTATTTATCTTGAAATCATAAGCTCGTTCGTGATTCTTCTTAGTAGGCTATTTGGGCGTTCCCATTATGTTTCCACTTCCTACCAACTTACTCCTGTTTCTGTGCCCTGGTGTTTTTTTGAGTGTACGACTTCCCATATTTTTGGCGCTAACTCTTAAAACCATGTGCTTCCCAAACACATGTTTTGTGGATTAATGTCTGTTTTTACAGAAAGGAATGGAAATATCCTCTTGGGGTTTGGTCAGGCTAAGGCCCCGATCTTCCCAGGATGGCAACAATTTCAAGAACCATTTGGCACCTAGGGGAGATGCCTAGAGTAAGTCCTAAGTGCATCTGTCAGCGCTCTTCCTTGTTTTGCCCAGGAACACGGTAGAGCACACTTCCCTGAGTAGAGGCCTTGGTTATAACTGATGCTCCTCTTTCTCATCTTCCTCTCTTGAAACAGGCTCACTTAGTAGGCAGATACTGCTAAGAACTGGAACCAGAATCGGTACATACAAAAAAAGACTTTGGTTTAAGATAGATGTCCCCAACCTGTACTATTCCATGGGCTGTTAGGAACTGGGCCACACAGCAGGAGGCGCACGCTGGGCAAATGAGTGAAGCTTCATCTGTGTTTGCAGCCACTCCCCAGCGCTAGCATCACCGCCTCAGCTCCACCTCAGATCGTCAGGCATTACATTCTCATAGCACCGGTCCCTGGTGCCAAAAAGGTTGGTGACTCCTGGTAAGAGACTTAGGCCAATTTAAGTTCCAGTTTTTGAATTACCAAAAGTTACTACGATATGGTTGTTTCATGGATGAGAAGTGAAGTATTACAGATGAGTGGTTAAGAGTATGGACTTTAAGTGAAGCAGCTGGGCTTGAGTCTCATCTGTCTGTGTTTCCTTAGGCAAGACATTTAATTTCTCTGAGCATCAGTTTCCTCGTGTTTGAAATGGGCATAATAATTTCTTCTGAGGATTGTGAGTTACTCATTTGACAGCTATTTTGTTGAGAGCCCACTAATGGCTAGACAATGGGCTAACACTGAGGACATTATAGGAGTGAGCAAGAGAGGAATAGTCTTTACTCCTTATGGGACATTAGAGGAGAGCGTTTGCTTGCAAACTGTCTAGCACAGTGCCTGGAATGTAGTCGGTGCTCAAATGATAAGTATGAATAACGATAACAACAATGACAGTTATAAATAGAAGAACTGTGGTCAAGCACAAATCAAAGTTTCGAAGCCTTTATATTAAGCCTTCCAGAAATCCTAATTTTCACTTAATTTCTAAATAATATTTATTACATAGAGTTTGTAATGCTCTGAAGCCAGGATTGTCCACATGTTGTTAGAATTCTGCTTAGGGATTTTATTGCTCCTGTTTTTAGTTTTTCTGTATGATCATAGGACATGCAATCAATGTGTCATTTACTTCTTCCAGAAGCTCCCAACTTTATCTTGGAGTAGGGAAAAAAAAGTCTCCACTAGGAGATCATAGGACAGAATCCATCCATTAGTTTGTCCATTTGCAATTTGCACATTTTGTGCATTGGGTATTGTGCTAGGCGGGTGACAGGGGAAAATACAAAGATGCATAACACAGACCTTGCCCTTAAGGAGCCTGTCCTTTGTTCCTGAAGGCAGTTATGGTAACAGCTGGCTACGTGACAACAATTTCAGATGGAAACTTAAAGGATTTACTGGGAGAGGCTCAAAGGAGGGAAGTGACGAATTCAGCCTGAGATGAGTTAGTGAAGACTTGTAGCATTTCAAGTGAGACTGGAAGGACATTCCCATTGATGCTATTGGTTGCCTATCTAAAAGTCACTCCCTGCTTCCTCCTTGCTGGAAGAACCCTGACACATTTTGGGAATCCATCCTTCCCTCAGTGTGACTCACAAATTGATCCTGATTGTCTTAAACCATAGGGTGACTACTGGGCCCAAGCCAGTATAACACCTTGTTTTTGTAAATAAAGTTTATTGGAAGAAATCGCTCATGGGTTTATGTATATCTAGGGTTACTTTTGCACTATGAGGCAGAGGTGAGTGATTGTGACAGAGCCCACATAGCTCACAACACCTAAAATATTTATTATCTGGCCCTTTATAGAAAAAATTTGTTGACAGCTGGTCTTGGTCATCATGGTAATTTTAATCCTCTTTCCAGTGCCTGGTTTAAGAATGGAACTGTGATGCAGTTTTTGCTAAGGAGATGGTCTAAGAATCCTGCTGGGGGTTTCCTTGTTGATCAAAAGAGTCTCCCCATTTCTCCTGCTCTGTGTGTTTTTTGCCTAAATGTGATATCTCAAACTGTTGAAACCAGTTTGTGACCTGAGGAGAATTAGCCCTGAGCACAAGAGGATGTACTGAGGTGTCAGACTGGTACACTGAAAAGCACTTTTGTCTTTGATGGGGTTTTGAGCTGCCAAATTAACCATCCCTGGAGCAAACTTATCCCCAGATTTTTTGATGATATGTGTTGTAAGCTTTTAGTATTGTTTAAGCCCCTCAAGTCAGAGTTTTCTTACCTGCAAACAGGAGCACTAGGAAAATAACTGTAGACATGATGTAAAGAATGAATCAGAGTTTTAAGTAAAAAAAAAAAAAAAAAAAAGTTGTTACCTCATGTAAATGAATAGCCTGGGGTACAGGCTTTTGGCCATTTGGATGTAGTTCTCAAACAATACAAAACTTTTTCTCTCTTGGCATCGTTGACAAAGTAGAGGTTACTGAAGATAGATTTCTGTCTACTTGACTGAGGACCATGGCCTAAGGCAAGACCTCTCCACCATTAACCAAAGCGTGGTCCCTAAAACAACAGCACCAGTGTCACCTGGGCACGACTTAGAGATCCAGATTCTTTGGTCCCATCCCAGACCTACTGAATCAGAATCTGAGGATGGGCTCAGCATTATGTAGCTCTTTCAGGTGATTCTGATGTACAGTCAAGTTTGAAAAACCACTGCTCTAGACACTCATAGGCAGCTGTAGAATCATTAGGGGATTCTTTCTTAACAAACAGATGGTATCTCCACTTATTGGAGAAGAAGGAATGCATCAGAGTTGTTTTTCAAGGAGGTAGCACCAGTATTCCTATCATGTAAGTTAAGAATTTGGGAGTATGGAATACTGCTAGCAATAAGCTAATTAAATTTTAAAGAAAGTACCCAGTTTCTTGACTCATTTGCATTGTGAATTCAGAAGGCCCTCTTTCTTTGAATGTAAAACAAATCGGGTTAATTATGCTATTATTTTTTCCACTGTAGACTAAGGACCTTACATTCATCAGTGACACGACACAGTTTAAAGTCTATTAATTTTATCGCTTCCTGTCTTAGAGGAGAAACTTGTTCTTCAGCGGCCTTTGATGACTCCACTCATGCAAACAGCATTTACTGAACCTTCTAAGAGAAAAGGTACTTGGTAAAGAAAAAAGGAATGTGGGAGAATTCCAAGTTTTTCCACAGGCAGTTTAAAGAATATGGGTTTGAAATGTAATAAAGACTCATAAATGAGAAGTTAGAAATGGAAACCACGCATCTAAAATTTTACAGAAATTTGCTCTTTTGGCAAATTTCTTTCTCTGTCACAAGCATATACATAGAGAATATTTACAAGGCTTGTGAATAGTACTAGGGACCAGCCCCTAGAATTTATGAACGAAAAGCAGGGATGAAGAGGTTTCATTTCACATGCTGACTTTGATTGACTGATAGAAACTGCTTGGGTCCTGTGTGTGTTGGGGGATAAATATGTCTATCTAGATCAGCCCAGGTTGCCATAACAAAATACTATGGACCAGGTGGCTAAAACAACAGGAATTTATTTTTCACGATAATGGAGACTGGAAGTCCAAGATCAAGGTGTCAGTAGGGTCAAGGCCTGGTGAGAGCTGCCTTGGCCACCTTCTCCCTGTGTCCTCACACAGGCCTTTTCTTGGTGTGTGTAGATAGAGCTAGAAAGAGGAAGAAAGCTCTTTGATGCCTCTCCTTATAAAGACACTAATCCCAGCAGGAGGTGCTGCCACACTCATGGCCTCAGCTAAACCCATTTGCCGCCTAAAGGCTCCGTCTCCAAATACCATCACAGTGGAGGGTAGGGCTTCAACATACGAATTTGGGAACAGGGGACACAATTCAATTCATAGTAACACCTGAGCTTAGTGAGAGAAAATGCTTGTGTTTCATTGGTGATGTCTGTGATGGGTGAAGAAATGGGGTGTTAGGTAATTGTCATTTTTACCCTGATTTCATTTTTTAGTCAGACGAAATAATTTCAGTTCTAAGAGAAAACCAGCTAGAAGTGTTTGAAGCATAAAAGGAAAGTAGTTACCTCATGTAACTGAATAGCCTGGGCTAAGGGCTTGTGGCCCATTTGGATCTTGGACTCAAATGATACAAAACCAGGTTTCTTTCTCGGCACCATTGACGATGATGATGATGATGGTAACAGCAGCTAGCACGCACAGCACTTCAATGTGCCAGGCACTGTTTGAAGCACTTTACATTTCCGAATTCATTTAATCTTCATAATGAGTCTATGAAGTAGGTGGTATTAATTTCATTTACAAATGAGGAGAGTGAGGCATAGAGAGATTAAGTAACTTGTTCAGGACTGTGCAAGTCATAGAGTCAGGACTCAATCTGCGAGATGTTTCTAGAGCCCATGCTCTAAATGAGCAAACTGGCTTATGGGCCAAAACCTGTCTCCATTCATTTTCATGCTTAAGGGTTTATTGGAACATTATTTCATTTATACGTGTATTATCAATCGATGTTTTCACACTACAATGACTAGTTGAGTAGAGACAGCAGAAACTGTACAGCCTGCAAAGCCTTAAATGTTTATAATTTGGCCCTTTAAGGGAAGAGTTGACTGACTCCTGCTGTAAACCACTCTGCTCTATTGGATTCTATCATTTTCAGGCTTCACATGGTGGCAAGGTGGCTGTAGCTGCTCCTTTTTTATTCCTATTCATCAACCAGGAGCATATCCAGTTCTCTCATTGCTTAAAGCCCTAGAACTGAGTCTTGTTGGCACTGGTTGCCCAATTTAGGCCATCTATAAACTGTATTCAGGTCCCTATGAAGAGAACTAGGAGTGAAGTCAGTTTTATTCAAGGTACATGATCAGGTTTGGGGAGAAAGTGGTCTATGCAAAGAAAGAGTTAGGAATTTTATTATAAGAAAGAAGGCAGGATTCTGGGGAAAACAAATGTTGGCTTCACAAATAAATCCCTGTTTGTGCATTTGCCAATAGAATGAGGTAAATGGAAATATTGGATGGAACTATTTCAGTAATATACCCAGATATCTGGGAAGGTGATGTCTCCAGCCCCCAATTGCTTGATTGAACGCTTATTCCCCACTAGAAGCTGAGTACTAATTAGTGGTTATTCCTTCTGGGAACTATTAAGAAAAAGACAGTGGTTTTTCTTTCTGGGAACTATTAAGAAAAAGACCATCAAATGTGGGAAAATGAGGAAAAACTCTGAAAAGGAGAGAATTTGAATCTACACCCAATCCCTAGGCTGAGTACTGGCTCTCTTTTAAAAGACTGTAGCTGCTGCAACCCCTAACTTTTCTTTATTCTGTTATGTATTTCATACTTCCTTGCATTGTCCAGCAGCCAATACAGAATTAACTTGATATTTTCTTGACGATTCGCCATCACCATCATAAACACACTGTCCTGTGTTGTGATTCAGTGGTGCCCTCCTGGGCTCCTACATGCAGTTGGGGCTCTTTTCTCCTACATAAAATGCCTTCATATCATCAGGGTGTTCGAGTCCTTTTCATAGCCGTTTAAAATCTTCTAGAATGTGAAATATAACACTCAGAAAACTGAATAGACCAAATGTAGAACCTAGTGAATTATTATAAAGGGAAACTCTTTAAAATGATAAATTGATTTTGTGCTAGCTTCCCCGAGGTCCTCGGAATGCCCTCTTCTACTCACACATCCTTCTTTCTCCTAAACATAACCATTGTTCTTAATTTTATAGTAACCACTTCTTTGTTTTTCTTTATAATTTTACCTAAGTGTGCATCCTAAACATTATAGTTCAGTTCTGCCTGTCTGTGATTTTCACGTCATCGTTATTATGAAACAGGTATTCTTTTGTTTGGTTTCTTTTACTCAACCTCGTATTTGTAAAATTCATCCATGTTGTTTTCCAAAGTTGTAGCTCATTCATTTTTGTTAGCAGTATTTTATTTTATAAAAGAAATTTCTTTTTTGGCTGTTCTCTTGGTGGTCATTTGTGTTATTTTCTAATTTTAGTGTTCACAAACAGTGTTGCCATGAACGCTTTTCTTGGTGTACATGTGCACAAATTTGTTGGGTATACACTTAGAAGTGGAGTATGTTGCTGAGTCATAGAGTGTGAATACCTCCAATGTTAGTAGATAGTGCCACATCATTTTTTAAAATGCTGGGTTTATAATCTCGCCAGCAGGGTATGAGAGTTCTAGTTGTGCCATATCTTTGTCAGCACTTGTTAGTGTGGTTCTTTCTAACTTCATTCATTTTGTGGCTGTATAGTACTATTTACTTTTCCCTGATTATTAAGTTGAGCACAGTTCTTATGTTCATCGATTTTTCTGGAAATATTTTGTGAGTTGCCTTAAGTACATTACCCACTTTTCTACTGGTTTTCTACTTTTTTCTTTTTAACTTGGATTTATAGAAACTATTTTTCAATGAGGGAACGCTACTTCATTATCTCCATGATATCCTCTGCCCTTGGTTCTTCACGTGATGCCAGTGCTTCCTTATCTGTTGCTTTGAGTGCTCTGCCCACATCACCTGGTCCTTACCATGTACCTCCCTAGGTCCCCTCCTTAGCTAACACTCTGTTCGCCCTGTGTACTTGCCACAAAAGCCAGGACACATTGATAACTAACTCTCCATATCCAGTGACATCTTGGTCATAGATCTTTTTATCTCAACGCCTGCCAGAGATCTCTTTCCACCTGGTTGCCTTATGGGACCCTCAAACTCAATATGTCTAAGTTAGACACCGTTTATCTTTCTCTTTTCCTCCCCCTAAACCTTACTAATTCCTTTAGTTTTCATCTCTGTTCATGCCGTTGTTTATCATCTTAGCTGTCCACCAAGGCATCTTCATTAACTTCTCTTTTCTTTCAGGTTTTACCTCATCCACAGGCCAGGCCCTCATCATCTCTTTCCTGGCCCACTTCAACAGCTCCCCGCTCTCAATCTTGTCCACTTCAAATGTATCATTTACACTGCCAGAAGAGTCTTTGAAAATGTAATTCCAACTATGTCAATTCTCTCCTTAAAATCTTCCAGTGGTACTCCACGGACGGCTGAGTGATGTCTGAGCTCTCTAAATGGCTCTCTGTAGTCTGGGCCTGTCCTCCACCAGCACTTAAGCCGGTCCTAGCGAAGAGTCTTTTCTTTTAGCAAAATTAAACTGCTGGTAGTCATCAGAGCTAGGTGAGGCTTCTCAGCCATGTGCCTTTGCTCACATTCAAGCTCACCTGGTTGACCCCCGTCCTCCTTTAGGACTGAACTCATTTAACCCTCTCCAGGAGAGCAAATGCTCTAACTGTGCACCCCTAATAACCCACACATATCTCTGGCATTGCATTAACCATGTTGTAATGAAATCTGCTGTTGGAATTGTATTTCCTATTAGACTGCCTTTTTTAAGGACAGGGACTGTGCCTTGTTTTTCTATGTAGTTCACTGTGTGGTGCATGATTATGGATGAATGACTATTTTGTAAAGAGGTCTGTAGAAAGGTAAGTAATTAGTAGCATTTAACTGTGCGGGTCAATGACATTGAATGTGAATAAAGTGAGTGCTGGCGTGAGACGGTCCTCTCAGTAGCACTGGCGGAACTGTCTTTGATGCCACAGACGGAGATGCTGAATGCTTCTTGGGTAGGAATTAAAACTTCTAATCGAGACCTTTGACCAAAGTTTGAACAGACCCATTGGTTTTTAGGCACATGGAAAAATGAAAATAAACCAATAAACAATGAAATAAAGCGGGTCTTAGAGATTCAGAAGGCCTGGATTCAGTCTTGGTCTTGGAGTAATGAATTCTCTGTGCAACCGTGGGCAGACCACACCACCGTCTGGTCGTGAAAGGGCTCGAGTATGTTGAAATGGCTCCACAAAGAATAATGCTTAATTATTGCTCGTCACCAGGACAGTTATTCCACTCGAAGTGTCATTGTGACTGAGCAATATAATGAGCAGGTGAAAAAGGAAGTTGTTACAATCTTATGTGGAGTCATGTAACTTTATTATCAACCAAGCCAGTGGAGTTTTAACTTGCAAATGGATCCCCAGCCCTGAGATAAAATGTAATAAAAAATTTACAACCTTTGTTTCCAGGGTGTGTCCTTCAGCAGCTGGGAAAACAGCCACCATTTCTATAGGAAAGATGGCAAATTCAGAGATGAGTCTCTGATAAAGGAGGGTCTGTTAATGGGTTGTTGAGGCTGTGTGTGTGTGTGTGTGATGTCATGTTAAGAATCCATCATGTGTTTAATGCTGGGAACAGGGAACAGCTATAATCACCGTTCTTGCAGGAGCCTCCCCAATGTCCCTCTAGAGACACCATCTGAGACTGATGCAGTTAGTTAACCATCCCTGTGCCGGTCTGAGTGAAGAGCTGCTTCAAGCCATGTGCCATTCCTGAAATGGCTTTCTTTTTGTGTTTTGGAAAAAGTTAGCTTTTGAACTGAGCTTTCTTTTCCCGTGATGGACACTTTGTGAGTTTCTATGACATTTGTCACATCTTCAAAGAATTTACCCATCTTTGAGTTTTAGCTGATTCTTTCATCAAGAAGCATCACAAATATAACTAATTAACCTTTCTGCCTTTTCAAAAAGAAATGTGAAAAATAAGAGTGTTATCCCTCATCTTGTGAGGGAGGAAATGAGTGGCTGAAAAATGAAACCTGCCATTAAGCAATCTCACCAAGGAATTAGGAATCCAACCCTGGTACCCTCACCCTCCCTTCTTCCTGGTAGAGTCCGATCATAGGCTAAAGAGACATGTGACAGTGGACTTAACAGCAGGCCTGTGTTGTGATTGGTACATCACATGACCCTCTCCTCTTTCTCCTGCTGAGAAATAAGTTGTGTTCAACATACAATTTTTTTTCCTGTTCTCTTTGATGAATTCAGGCTGACTGTTCATAAGCCACCTGCACTTAGAGTTGGAAACCATAGGCTTAGATGAAATATAGCTTTCAATTATGCCAGTCAGAGAAGCTAAAATGAGAATGCTAAACTGGGAGGAGTCAAGTCTTTTTTTTTTTTTTTTTTTTTTTACAGTGACTTGAGCATGTGAATCCAGTATTTACACCTCACACACGCCCCGCCAACCTGGATGGTGGCGGGGACCATCCATCCGTCCCCCTCTAATGTATTGTGGTACCTCTTAGCTGCCCACAGAGGCTCCCTTTCTCTATTGTAGACACGCTAGCAGATGAAAATGCCAATTTTCTCCATGCCTGTCTTGCCATATTAGGCATGTGCTCAGCTTTGGGCAATTTCTTTGGGGAACTGGTTTGCTTTCCTAGAAGAACGTCCAGGAAAAGGGTTGCCTCACCTCTTGCTTTTAAGTGGGAGGGTTGAAAATAATAGCTCTTGTCACTTCCCTTAGCCTTGTTATGGGGAATATTTAGTGCTGGAGCCAGCATGTGAGGGTAATATCTTGGATGTGATAATGTTGCTCCTTGCATCAGTGAACATGGTATTGATTGTAAGCCGTCAACCTTTCTGCATGCTTTGCAGGGTCCCAGAAGACTAACTACTGCTGGGAGGGTAATGCATCAGGCAGGGACACATGTGCTCTATTAACTAACGCTGCAACCTGAGCTCCGTTGCTTGCTCCTAATGCATCTCAGCTCACTGGCTCTCCTGATTTTTTCTTTTTAATTCCTTGACTCCTCTGAAGTTCTGTGATGCCATATACCAACATCCCCATAACTCATACTCCCCATAGGACACTGCTCATTTTGTAAGCTTCCCGAAGGCATAGGCTGTGCCTGTCTTCCTCGTTTATTTGTTTATTCCTGCAACAGATATTTATTGAGCACCTACTATGAGCCAGACACTTCTCTATGCTCTGGAAATACAAGAACAGACCAAATAGTGCCTTGGTCCTTATGAAACTTAGGGTGGTCAGGAAAGGCTTCTTGACACCTGAGGAGGAGACACTTGACCTGTTTATCGATGTATGCCCTGTGCCTGGACAATACATATTTGTTAAGTTATGGAAATCATAATTTCTCAATTGAGTGGATCGTAGCCTAGCTATTGGTGAACCCCTGTTGTGTGAACCTCACTAAGGTCATGCATTATTATTTCTCCTATCATGTATTATTGTCCTCCTTTATGTCTCTTACTTCTCTTGGTCTGCATGTTTTTGTTTTTGTCTTTTTCTATACTACCATGGTGTCTGGAACACTCTTTTCTTTTCTCTTCCCCTGGTACCTCACTCCCTACTTATCTTTCAGGCTTTACTGTGGGATTCACCTCCTCCTAGGAGCTTCTAGTCTGGACGAGGTGGCACTTCTTTCTGTTCTCCTGGCACCCTGACATAGCCATTGTAACACACACACGCCATTTTATAGAACTAGGAGAACAATAACAAGAAATGTGCGTTGAGTGTTTATCATCGGCCATGTACCATTCTAAGAGCTTAATGTATATTAAATGGTTCAATCTTTGCAGCAATTTTATGATAGGTTCCATTTTTTTGTCCTTATTTTATTAGTAAGAAAATTGAGACACAGAGAGGTTAAGTAATTTGCCAAGAGTCGTTCAGCTTGTAAATGGTGGAGCTCAGATTTCAACCCAGGCAGGCACCCTGGGGTCTTCATGACATTTTACTGCTCACATTGCCTGTGGGTTTGTCTGTATTCTCTCACGGCACTGTAAGCCCTATGAGGGCTTACACTACAGCTTCCTCAGACCACTCTGGCACAGGCTTAGCAAGTAGTACATGATCAACCATAAAATGTTTATTGAATGAATGAATGCATGCATGCACCCCAAAGAACGACTGTTTAGATCCCAAAATACTGCTTTTCCTTTCGGTAATGAGGCAGCCCTCATCCTTCACTTTTCTACTCCAGCCTCCTTGGAGTTCTCTTTGACCTCCCCACAAGAATTTACTTCTCTGGCTGGGAAAGA